>CAUYRT010023603.1:0-52409 GCA_963574885.1 Lepilemur ruficaudatus
TTTTTTTTTGAGACAGAGTCTCACTCTGCTGCCCGGGGTTGAGTGAGTGCTGTGGCGTCAGCCTAGCTCACAGCGACCTCAAACTCCTGGGCTCAAGCGATCCTTCTGCCTCAGCCTCCTGAGTAGCTGGGACTACAGGCATGCACCACCATGCCTGGCTAATTTTTTCTATATATTTTTAGTTGGCCAATTAATTTCTTTCTATTTATAGTACAGACGAGGTCTCGCTCTTGCTCAGGCTGGTTTCGAACTCCTGACCTTGAGTGATCCGCCCGCCTCGGCCTCCCAGAGTACTAGGATTACAGGCGTGAGCCACCGTGCCCGGCCAAAAACTTTCTTTTACGTTGAATGTTACAACAAACGCCTCAATCCCCATCACCCATGTACTCATTATTGTCAACATTTAGCAGCATCTGCTTTGTAACTGTCTGTGCGCGTATTTTTTTTCTCAGCCATTCGAGATTACTTTGCAGAGATCATGTCCCTCCAACCCCAAATGCTTAAGTGCCTTTCTGAGGACAGAGACGTTCTCTTATGTCATTTCACTACTAGAGCTCCCTTTTCAACAATTAAGAAAACGAAGGCTACATTGTTTCTTTTGGCTTTTCTCCATGGTCAACGTTACTAACGCAAAATTAAGGATCTCAGAAAATTTAAATCCACGGCAAGAAAAAATCATAACGGCTACCATTTATTTGGTGCATGCTATCGGCCCCAAATCGAACACTTTCCATGAACTATCTCATCTAAACACCATAAAACCACCACGGGGCATGAGTCCTTCTAATCCACATTTTACAGAGGAGGAACGAGAAACCACCTCCAAAGAACGAAGGATATATTAGGAAATATATCAAGGTGAACCAAACAGCCCAGTCCATCTACCCAGGACAATGCAAGCTGAATTCAAGCTGGTCCCAGTGTAGCACAATGCTTCCTCTAGAGCTGAATTCAAGCTGGTCCTAGCAGGCAGCCTGACATGAATAGATCAGAGATCCAGTCAAGCTTCAGGACAAACTAAAAGCAGATCAATACTCCACCGTAAATGTCAAGACTGCAATTAAGAATGCAGATTCCAAGGTCACGGCTGATTGCACTGTTTCAGCGTTTGGTCATTACAGAATATTCCAGTACATGTCTTGTTCTCTGAGCATGTTTTATGGTTGGGTGTGCAACGGGCAGCTTCCGTGGCGTTATTAACTGCCTATTTAACCGACCCAGGAATGCCATTTATTCTAAACACAGAGTGGAGGTTTTAAAAGCAAGAAAAGAAGCTTTTCACAAGCTAAAAGCTTTCAGGACCGGATGGACCTTAAATTGCTTATTTCACGGAGACAGAAATGGCTCCAAGGAAGCTTGGACATTGTCACAATTCTTTTTTTTTTTTAGGAGAACATTAAGATACAAGATTAACTAAACCTGACTCAGAAACCAACGCTGCTCATGTAAAACTGGTTGTGGAAAAGAAGAAAAATTCACAACCTAAAAGCCACGACCGCATTTGAAAACAATGACTTCTGTACAGCCCAGTTCCCACATACAAAACACATGCCACGGTGCAGGATGGCATGTGCCACACACAGACTCCCGTCACCCAGCAAATGACACACCAGACCCCGCCTGGGTGCCCATCACCACTTCACTGCATGCTGTGCCCTGAGTCTGCACCCCACCTGGCCCTCAGCCCTCGCACCCTGCACCACAACCTGAGGATCAGAAACAGCCGGAGGAAAAGTTTGCTCACCGACGTCACCCCATAGCCCACGCCAGAGGCAGGTGGTGCCCAGTCTTCCACCTTGATCTCCTGTTGTGTTTTGTTTTGTTTGTTTGAAGGACAGAACGGAGAACTTCATCGCAAAGCAGCCAACAATCACCCGCATACTTTGCCAGCCTCCCCCGCGTGGTATTTTTATAAATCCAAATAATTAACAACATGTTAAAATCAGAACTAAAAAAATCCCAATTTCTGGCTTCTCTTGAAGCTCGGTAGGGGCCGTGGTGGGTGCAAACCCAGCCGGGGCACAGCTGGGGGCGCCCGGTGCCAGGGATGAGGCCGCGCCCATCCCCACCTCCCCGTGCCCTGCGTCCCCCTCCCCTGATCATGCCTAGGGCGACCTCACAGGTAACCGCCGACCCGGGACTCTGAAAGGGAGCAGCGCTGATAATCACGCCAGGACACGGTGGCCCTAACAGGACGCCTGGCCACCCTGCTTGGCTTCCCCATCTTGGGCCCAGCTTCGACTGCCCGTGTCAGGTGTGTCTTTGTTCTTGTCTGGCCCCGCTGCTCTGGTCTGCTGTGCTCACCAGGTTTGCTTTGGGACTGAGGGGATAGGAAGCTTTAATGTCTAATTAGTAAATTGCTTAAGGGGACAATCAAAATCAAGAAGGAGAAAATATTCTAGCAGTGGGGCAGTTGAGGAAAAGTGGGACAAGCTGAAGGGGGCCGAGAGTCACGGATTTCACCTCTCCTCGAGGTCACCCTGTACTTCCCACGGGCTTTCATTCCGTTAAACCCCGTGAACCTCTCACCCACCGCGGCTCCATCAGCTGGAGAATCTAACGAGGGGACCTGAAGACCACACAGTTAAGGTTCTCTGTGTATTTACCAGGGTCACTCTGTCACTTACAAGCCTGTTCTGTGGAAGGGGTGCACCCTTCAAGGAAAAATGATACCAAGTCCCCTGAAACTGAGCAATGAGTCAAAAAGGAAGCATGGATTCCGCGCTGATGTGCTGTCCCTAACCCCCTTTTTTTTGAGACAGAGTCTCACTCTGTTGCCCGGGCTAGAGCGCCGTGGCGTCAGCTAGCTCACAGAGACCTCAGACTCCTGGGCTCAAGGGATCCTCCTGCCTCAGCCTCCCAAGTAGCTGGGACTACAGGCATGCGCCACTATGCCCGGCTAATTTTTTTCTATATATATTTAGTTGGCCAATTAATTTCTTTCTATTATTAGTAGAGACGGGATCTCGCTCTTGCTCAGGCTGGTCTCGAACTCCTGACTTTGAGTGATCCTCCTGCCTCGGCCTCCCAGAGTGCCAGGATTACAGGCGTGAGCCACCGCGCCCGAATTATAAATTCGCCTTTTATAACGAACCAAAGGCGCGGCGGGGCTCTTTGCCCAATGTGGCGGCCATTAGTTTTAGAATGGTCTGAAATGCTCCAGCTTTGGCGTCATATAATCAAAATCAATTAATGTACCATTTGGGAGTTTGCATATTCAGCCATCCCCGAGGCAGCCCGCTTTCTGGACTCTCCTATTTGACCAGGGCACAGTCTCACAGGGTTTCTACCTAGCCTCTCCAATCACGCCTCTCTCTCCTAGTCAAATAAACTTCACTTAGGAGATGATTGTCTTCATTTAAGGAAAAAATCTGAAACGCTATTATTGCAGAAAAGCTTTGGAGGAAGAAAAAGGGAAAGAAAAAAACTGTGCCTAAGAGATCCTTAATGAGGGGTGGGCGTCGGGAGGCATCCCAGAACTTGGGGGTGGGGGTGCAATCTGAAAAAGCCCACGGGGCACTGCAATGGGCGTTCACTTTTGGAGAACAGAAATAAGTTTCCACTCAAACAACCAATAGACAGGGGACGAATTTGGGGTTTTGTTTTTTTTAATTACTAAAGTGGGACATGATTGTAACAAGCCTGCAAAGCAGCTAAGGCAATCTTTTTCTAGAAACCTGGGAGCCAACACGGGAAATTCACATTGGGCCTGGAGGCAGCGAACTTTCTGTCCGGGAGGCGGCCACCACCTTGTCTGGGGATGCTCAGAGCTGGAGAGACCAAAGATATGGGGAGGGGCAAACTACCACGGACTGCACTTCTTTCCAGAGAATTCGGGGATGAGGGGAAACCCCACCAGGCTGTGCCCGCCAAGTCCAATCCCCCCGACCCGTCCACTGTATATACCGACAGCTCTATCTGGAGAGACTAGACCACTAAGGCGGCGTGGCAAGACACATGTCCAACATTTATTTCTTCCCCGGACAAAACGTGAGTATCTACCCCTTCCTTCTTCCTTCATTTATTTAAAACCCACCAGGCTACAAATTCAGCTATTAGGAGTAGTATTCTCCACTGCTGGTGTTCAAGTGTCTTCTAAAGTGACAGTCACTTCCCATTCATCATCTGTCCCTCCTGGCTCGGGGGAAGGCAGTCGTACGAGGTTTGCTCCTTGAGCTTGATCGTGAGTGAGCCCGGGCCCCTTACTTAGTGGTTGGCCAGCGCTGTTTGTCCAAGGGTGATAAAGCATCCTAATCTATCCCACATCGAGACTCCCTGCTCAGCTCTGCGCACAGCACGCTGGGTTTCCAAATGCGGTGTCTGTACCTCTGGGTATCGAATTTCCCAAACATCTTTGATAAATTTTAACTCACCAGGAAGGGCTGCACACAGGCCACCTTTTGAAACTCTACGGGCCACTCCTCTTTCCCTCTCGTCCCGCGGCCCAGCCCGCACCAGGACTCTTCATGACTGACGTGTGGGCCACGTGTTCCACACCAAAAGGGGCTGCGGATTGTCAGGAATTGCCAATTTAAGAAATGTACCAAGTGGCCGGGCGCGGTGGCTCACACCTGTAATCCTAGCACTCTGGGAGGCCGAGGTGGGTGGATAGCTCAAGGTCAGGAGTTCAAGACCAGCCTGAGCAAGAGTGAGACCCCGTCTCTACTAAAAATAGAAAGAAATTAATTGGACAACTAAAAATATATAGAAAAAATTAGCCGGGTGTGGTGGTGCATGCCTGTAGTCCCAGCTACTTGGGAGGCTGAGGCAGGAGGATCGCTTGAGCCCAGGAGTTTGAGGTCGCTGTGAGCTAGGCTGATGCCATGGCACTGACTCTAGCCCGGGCAACAGAGTGAGACTCTGTCTCAAAAAAAAAAAAAAAGAAAGAAAAAGAAATGTACCGAGCAAGCAAGCCTCTCTACCATTCTGGGACCCTGTGCACCTGAGATCTGGTTTGTTCCAAATCAAATTAAGGACAGAAAACGGTAAGTCGGCAAAATTTAGCTACTGAGGCACAGATGGGAAAGAAACTTTTAAACACATAACCAACAGGAAAGGCAGACTTTGGTCACATGCCTTTATCTAAGGCTTTCATTTGCACCCATTATAATTAATACACATTCACTAAAAATTCAGCACTGATTTATGGCATCTTGATCCGAGCCAATAAATGGGTTAACTACAGTGTCCGGAACTCTGTATCTCAGCTGTGTGACCTTAGCTGAACAAGTCAGTTTCTCTCTCTAGGCCTCATTTCCTGGGGAGGATAATTAGAGACTGGATAAGACACAGGTGTGCCAAGTATAAAACACCACCTGTCCCACCCTGGACACACATAGGAGGTAGTGATTAACTATGCTTTATTCTTACCCAAACTAACTTGGGGCTCACAGAATACATAATACTTTTAACTCAGGATTCTCAATCTAACTGTGGAAGCCAAGAAGGAGGAAATTGCTGGTCCACGTGTGAACAGTTACGTGATCTCTATTTCGATCTAGCTCTACTGCCCTTGCCAAGGAGAAGGCCTCGATTAGCACTCAGCTGAGAGACACGAGTGAGTTGCTTGCGGTACATAAACCACACAAAGATGACAGACCATGCATGAACCAGCCATTCTCCACTTCCCAACCGATGCCTCCAGCAGAGTCTCATGCAACTGCAGCCTGTTAAAATATATCAAGGCACCAGGACGGGCGCGGTGGCTCACGCCTGTAATCCTGGTACTCTGGGAGGCCAAGGCGGGAGGATCACTCAAGGTCAGGAGTTCAAAACCAGCCTGAGCAAGAGCGAGACCCCGTCTCTACTATAAATAGAAAGAAATTAATTGGCCAACTAAGAATATATAGAAAAAATTAGCCGGGCATGGTGGCACATGCCTGTAGTCCCAACTACTCGGGAGGAGGCTGAGGCAGAAGGATCACTTGAGCCCAGGAGTCTGAGGTTGCTGTGAGCTAGGCTGACACCATGGCACTCTAGCCAGGGCAACAGAGTGAGATTCTGTCTCAAAAAAAAAAAAAAAATATATATATATATATATCAAGGCACCAAGACATCTGGACAAAAATTATCTGTTGGGACCCAATTGTGTGTGTGTGAAACTGTAACATTTGTTGGAGTTATAATGAAGTAGTCAGAAAGTTTACTAATGTCACGGACTTCAATGACTTTTCTAAACAAAGATTTTTGGATTATTGTTAACAAAGCAAACTACCTGCCAACCTCTTCGGTTATCGTAACTCCAGACTCTTTCTGGGTGATGAAAAACTAAAAATTTAACACACACAGTCTTAAGAAAATGACCCAATTTTTATCCATTTGCGAGAGTGGTCTCAACAACTGAGCACAGAGGTATCTCACAAGAGGGTATTGGTTACATTCGAATGACATGTGGCTGCTAAGAATGATGACAATGACGTAAACATGTAGAGCTGGGAAGAGGCTCATGACTGATGGACATACTAATACATTTTTTTCTAAAGGAGAATTCAAAATGTATGCAAAAGCAACATAGTAAACCCATTACCCAGCTGCAAAAATTATCCTACACTTAGGACTAACCTTGTTTCAGCTGAAAGACTAGTCATACCCTTGGCCCTTCCCCCCATCAATTAGAAGCCAATACCAAACACCATACCCATCATGATATTCTACTGAATGGGAAAAAAAAGACGTAAGACTGCCTATAAAGCATAATCTTGTTTTTAAAAAATAGCTAAAGCCAGGCGCAATGGCTCACACCTCTAATCCCAGTATTGTGGGAGGCCGAGGCGGGAGGATTGCTTGAGCCCGGGAGTTTGAGACCAATCTGGGCAACAGAGAAACCCTATCTCTACAAAAAAAAAAAAAAATTAGGCGTGGTAGCCTCCAGCTACTCATGAAGCTTAGGGCAGGAGGATCACTGGAGCCCCGGAGTTTGAGGTTGCTGTGAGCTATGAGGATGCCACTGTACCCTACCCAGGCAACAGAGTGAGACCCTATTTCCAAAAATATAAATAAATAATAGCCAAAACAACATACATGCTAAGAAAAAGTCTTTACCTACAAATGCCTAACAGTGATATCTGTGGGTGATAAGAAGTCAGGGCTCAGTTTCTAGCTGATGCTGTGTTTACCTAACTTTTTCTACAATGAACCATATATTACTACTTGCATTAGAAAGATAAATTAAACTCAAACACATTGTGTTTTTAAAAATGTTTAAATACTGGAGATGAATAATCTCGACCATCCTTCCACTGATAATATCCTAATTTACTGCTACATCTTGTTTTCTTATATTTTCCTAAACTTTACTATTTTAGCCTAACCCTCCCCCCATCCTCCAAAAACAAAACAAAACTAAAGGAAAAAAAAAAAACGTTATCCAAGCGAGCAATGTAAAAGTGTATCATCTGGGAGAAAAATTACACAGAGGGACACAGAAGTATAGTTTGTATCAAGAACATTGCTTACTATATATCACATGCCAGGTTTTACTAAAGAAGAAATTGTTTTTCAAAAAATGTTAAGAGTTGATACAAATGTGCAGGGCGACAGCACGGAGTGACAGACAGCTGCGGCGGGGTAATGCTAGGCTTTTTCTTGCTTTGTTGGTTCAACAATCAGCACTGAATGTCTCCTGTTCTAATTTATTTTAACTTCTGCTTAATTAAATGCATAAAAGAACTAATGTGTTGGATTTGGGGGTTTAAAATGACTTTCACCCAGCTGTTTTTAAATGCACTAGGAAATTTCTTGAATATAATTGTTCTTTTAGAGGCAAAAAAAGCAGACTGTAACCATGACATTCACACAGAGGGGAATTATCACCTAGTGACACTGGCTGACAACTTGTAAACAGTAATTCCCACCCTGAGTCAGAAAGACATTCCAGGACTTTTCCAGCTACCTCATGAGTTGATGTAAAAGTTACAAAAAAGAAAGGTCGAGATAAAATTATTGTGAATTCATTTTCAAGCAATTCAACAAACAGGTACCCAATGTGCTTAAACAGAGAGAATTGCAAAGCACATCAATCTAACTTTTTGGAGAACTGGGGAATCTTCTCCTCCTACCTCCCATTTAAAAAAAAAAAAGTAGTATTTATGGAGTCCCATTATGGCTTTAAATACATTAGGTAATAGAGCAAGATCCAAAAACGGCAGAGCAAGCCTGGACACAGTGGCTCACACCAGCAATCCCAGCACTTTGGGAGGCCAAGGCAGGAGGATCGCTGGAGCCCAGGAGTTCTAGATCAGCCTCAGCAACACCGGGAGACCCCACCTCTACAAAAAACACAAAAATTAGCAAGGCGTGGTGGCGTGTGCCTGTAGTCCCAGCTACTCAGGAGGCTGAGGCAGGAGGATTGCTTGAGCCCAGAAGTTCAAGACTGCAGTGAGCCATAATAATGCCACCATACTCTAGCCTGGGCAGCAGAGAGAGACCTTCTCTCAAAAACAAAAACCAAACAAAAATCAGAGATCAAGGAGACGGAGGTCAACATGCAGAGCTCTCTACTCTTGACATTCATGTGTCTATCTTTGAGATGCTCAATGGGTTTGTCTCATGCAAAGTCACATGTTTTTTTTTTCCCTACCACATCCTAACATAAGGAATTTACATTCTACTTACTTCCAACCCTCCCATCCAATTAAGTGTTGTTCAAAGTTCTCTATTAAGAAGAACATGTAGGGATCTATCTTCTGTTCGGTCTGATGCCTACTGCCAAGCGGGCACTCAACTGGCATTTAATTATGTTATCTGGGCTGTATCAACCTCATTTTGCAGACTGAGAAATACCTCAGTGAGAGCCCAACTTTGTAAAGTCTCAAGCTGGTGTTTTATCCCATGGGACCATTCAGGCCCTTCCTTATTTACCAAAAAACTCTAACCCACAGTTTTCAAAATTGCCTTTGCCAGGCTACCAATCCACAGAAATTTCTATCACTTTCAGAAAGCACAGAAAATTTGGTTCACATGCAGGGACAACTTTTGTTTTACATGAAGGGACCACTTATATCTTTTTAGACTCCAAAATACGAGGTACTGTACGAAACAGTTTTTTCTGCAAGGCTTGTTCACGCTATGTCGGCAGAAATCCTAAGACTTGGCAAAATAAGCTACACAGAAAAGTCTTTGCCCATAGACACCTAAGAAATTTTTTCCCCCCGATCTGTCTCTCCTGGACCCCATGACAGCCCGGAGATGAGAATTATCACATCCTCAAACTGAATCATGTTCTCGACCGAAGCCAGCATAAGCGCTGCCTACTCTCACTGTTCCAGTTTTGTGGTGTCTACTTGACATCTGTCCCCAAGTCAGGGCAAGAGCTGGGATTTCAATGGCCACGACACATACACACACACACACACACACACACACACACACACACAAAAGTCAATGAAGGCCTCTTTCCTGTGATTCTACTTAATTACATGTCAAAGGAGTGATAATTTTCAAATGACAGCACAAACTCAACCACAAATTTCCCCATGACGTGAAAACTTGCACCAAATCCAACGCCTATAACCGGAGCTCAAGAAAATGCAGTGAGGCTGAAAGAGATTTTAAACACTCTGCCTCCCAGAGCTAGTCCTCTTCTGGAAGGTTTGTACTGTGTGTCAGGGAGGTTAATGAGTTAGAGGGTCTGCTCTAGGTCTAGCCTGGGAGTGTGACCATGTGGGAAGCAGAGATAAGCAAGGACCAGATGTGGCGCTGATCGATATGGGGCAGATGATACCATTTTGAAAGCAGATTACAAGTCTGCACTGCCGCTGTAACACAATTTAAACAAACATCACAGAATGGATCCCTACCAGGCAAGGTGCTCTTAAGAACAACTCAGGAATGTATGGAAACCACCATGACATTTTAAGACCCCTGGGAACCAGTTAATTCGGAGACATCCTTTGATGACACCTTGCTGGCCTGAAAGAATTAGCCAATTTTCAAAAAGAACCTGATTTCAGGATAAGTCAACCCCCTCCTGGATCTTACCAAGTTTTTGAACATAAGCCACTGACGACAGACTGAGTCCCAATAAAATTCAACCAGTTCACATTCAACTGAAGAAAAGTTAACACTCAGCATTTACTGCCCACCAGGCCCAGAGCTGGGCTTTTTCACACCTTCCCAAGAGGCTACATAAAGCAGGTATTTATCCCCGTCAAAGAGACAAGGAGAGTAATGTTCAAAGGCGTTGAAGCGGTCCAAGGTCAAAGACCCAGAGAGCCAGAATCCCGACAGAAGTCCAGGTCAGCTGGACTCCAGAACTGAAATTCAGCCACCCCGTCAAGCTACCTCTCTTCCAGGAAAAGAGCAGCCCCGCGTGACCACACCTGTTGCTCTCCACCCGCGTGCAAAAACGACACACATTCCGGTCTGTGACACGTCCTCATCCCACCTGTCACCACGCCAACGCCCAGCCAGTCAGCCACAGTGCCAGGGCAGGCCACAAGCCCTTCTCAATCTGTGCCAAGGTGTCCGAGGTACAACGGATCTTTGCAGCAATGGAGGACACGTGCCACAAAAAGTAATGTGTGTCCTACGGAATGTTAAGACAGACCTTGTAATGTGGTCCCCAGCAGGAGATTCCTCGCTTTAAAGGAGAAAAAAATTGGCCGGGCGCGGTGGCTCACGCCTGTAATCCCAGCACTCTGGGAGGCCGAGGTGGGAGGATCGCTCAAGGTCAGGAGTTCGAGACCAGCCTGAGCAAAAGCGAGACCCTGTCTCTACTAAAAATAGAAAGAAATTAATTGGCCAACTAAATATATATAGAAAAAATCAGCCGGGCATGGTGGCGCATGCCTGTAGTCCCAGCTACTCGGGAGGCTGAGGCAGGAGGATCGCTTGAGCCCAGGAGTCTGAGGTTGCTGTGAGCGAGGCTGACGCCACGGCACTCTAGCCCGGGCAACAGAGTGAGACTCTGTCTCAAAAATAAAATAAAATAACATAAAGGAGAAAAAAATCAAAACCTAAGCAAGGGGGTCCACTAGTAAATTTATCCGAAACACAGGGATCTGTAATTAACAGTGGTTTAAGGTCCAAGAAGAGAAGTAAAGAAGGGTAAGCGAGAGCGGAGAAGATGCCCCTGCAGACACGATAAACCATGTGGCTGCAGGTGTGACTGACTGTGCTGTCATCCCTGGGGCCTCTTAACACGGTCCCAGCATCTGAGCACGCTGCCCTATTTGAAATCCGTCCTTCTGCCTTGATCTGGGTGTGTCAGTGAACAAACTCACGAGCCTCAGGCTCCAAGGCACAAAGACCATCCATCAACCCCCAGAGGAAATGAGGCACTGAAAAATCTCTGCCTGCAACCAACACTTCTGCTCACGCTTTTTGTTTTGATCTATTCACGCTCAGTCTGCTCCCGAGCAAAAATCTAAGTTAAAAATCACCAATCGGACAGAGCAGCCCGGCATCCTTAGCTCACGGGGGCCTAGGAAAAAACGTCAATAATACAAATGCAAAGTGTTAGTTTCACCAGGGGACAGAATTGTAATTATAAAGCATTTCTATATTAAGTAAAGTTCAGTATAATAAATGAGCTCTGAAAACTAGGCCACCGTTGATTTAGTATATACTAAATAAGTATTCTGTGAATTTGGTGTGAGCAAAAGGCTCGTCGTAATTTCAGACAAAGATGAGCATGTGTGAATCCTCCTAAGAAATGACAGCCTTACTCTAACATGCTCTTAACCCAAGATAATACCATCTCTTGAAAATATTTGAGAGTCACATCTGTTGTTATTCCAAGATCTCATTAAACTTCAGGAAGTGTCTACGATGCTCAGCAGAGGGTAATGTTCACAGAGTAACCTTTCTCAAAAAAAAAAATGATAAACCCATAAAACCAATTAAAGCCTCACACATTTCCTCTAATGCTTTTTGTAGAATTTGCATAATTTCTGATTTGACGAAAGAGACTCAATTCTCGGTCTCCCCCTGCTTAACCTCGAGCCGCGGTGTTACAAGGAGCCACCCACACGCTGCCATTTGCTTTCTATAAATACGAGCCTGTCAGTTTCTATTCTGAAGCTACTGCACAGAAACACAAGTAGACTGGAAACTTGGAGAGTGCTATTTCCAAATTTCCCAAGTTAAAGCCCCACTTGGTAGAATGATACTGTCCACACTCTTTTTCTGCAACACCTGAATTGCACAAATGTCCACCCATCTGTCTTGCCATGCTCTCTCCCATTTTTAGAACATTTTTTTTAATTAATTAACTTTTTTGAGACAGGGTCTTGCTCTGCTGCCCGAGCTAGAGTGCTGTGGCATCATCATAGCTCACTGCAGCCTCCAACTCCTGGGTCCAAGGGATCCTCCTGCCTCAGCCTCCTGAGTAACTGAGACTACAGGCACGAACCACCATGCCCAGCTAATTTAAAAACATTTTTTTTGGTACAGATGGGGGTCTTGCTAATTGCCCAGGCTTCTCTCCTATTTTTCATGTTTATCTGTTCCCTTCCCCTCCCCCAAACACCCTAAGAATGGTATCCTGTAAATGTTTTAACATCCATCATAACATTGAGAATACTTGGACCCTCACTGTATAAGATGAATTTTAACTAAATCCATTTGAAAGTTTATGAAAGTTTTTTGAATTTTCCTACCTTTCTGGACTGTATCTATGGATGAGAATGGTCTTGTGTAGAAGCAGGAACACTTTTTCTGCAAGGAGCCAGACAGTAAACATTTTAGGCTTGGGAAGCCACACGGTCTCCAGGACAACCACTCACCTCTGCTGTGACAGCAAGAAAACAGCCAGAGACAGTAAGCCACACGGTAGAGGCCATGTTCCAATAAAACTTTATTGACAAAAACAAGCAGTGGGCCAAATATTTGCCTGTGGTCCATGTTTTGTCAGCCACTGGGCTTGGGGAGCAAGTCCTAGAATCAGCAGAATGAAGTTAAAGACTTAGTAGCCAGGCTTACATCCATTAACGGGGTGATCTGGACAAGCTACTTAACTTTTCTTTGCTTCAGTTTCTTTGTATATAAAACGCAGAGGGAGAGGCAGGCATAAGAGAAATGTAACACAGGATTGTTCCGAGAAGCAAACGAATTAAAATAGGAAAAGTGCTTAGAGTAGTAGCGGGAACACGTTAAGTTGTATATAAATTTGCTACAAGCTTTATCTTTTATTTTGTTCTTTTTTTTTTTTTTAGAGACAGGGTCTCACTGTGTTGCCCAGGCTGCAGTACAGTGGCGTTGTCATAGCTCACGGTAACCTTAAATTCACTGGCTCAAGGGATCCTCCTGCCTCAGTCTCCCCAGTAGCTGGGATTGTAGAAGCTCCACACTATGCCTGGCTAATTATTTTTTGTAGAGATGGGATCTTGCTATGTTGCCCAGGCTGGTCTCAAACCCCTGGCCTCAAGCAATCCTCCTGCCTCAGCCTTTTAAAGTGCTGAGATTACAGACATGCACCACCACACCTGGCTAATTTTTTCTATATATTTTTAGTTGGCCAATTAATTTCTTTCTATTTTTAGTAGACACGGGGTTTCGCTCTTGCTCAGGCTGGTTTCAAACTCCTGACCTTGAGCGATCCTCCCGCCTGGGCCTCCCAGAGTGCTAGGATTACAGGCGTGAGTCACCGCGCCCGGCCTGCACCTTTTTTTTCCCCCCAATATTTCAGGGTATTATGAGGGTACATTTGGTTACATTCTATGTCTTTGCCTCTCCCTAGTGGTGGTTAGAGGCATGCCCTTCCCCCCTACAATGCTCACTGTATCTATTAGTTGTGAGTTTTCCCCCCACTACCCGCTAATCCCTGGAGACCATTACTACCATGTGAGCACCTTAGTGTTGATAAGTCAGTGCCAATTTGATGGTGAGCACATGTGGGGCCCATTCTTCCGATCTTGTGTCACCTCACTTCGGATAATAGGCTCAAGCTCAATCCAGGATAATATAAGCGGTGCTAGCTCACTGTTGTTTCTTATAATTGAGTAATATTCCATGGTAAACATATACCAAATTTTAATCCACTCACGCACTGACGGGCACTTGGGTTGTTTCCACATCCTTGCAAGAGTGACTTGTGCTGCCAAAAACATTCGGGTGCAGGTGTCTTTCTTATAGAATATTCTACAACTTTTTTGAACAAAGGGAAAACCTGACATCAGGTTTTCTTAAGTAGATTTCAATCAAGTGGTCGGGGACAAATGTGCCTCAAGACGTGGCTAGTATCACAGAAAGGAGGGGCATGCCACCGGCGTCCAGCACAGCCGCCAGGGACCTTGCTACACACCGCACCCAACGCACAGGACGGTCCCCACAACAAAGACTCACCCAGCCCCAAACGCCACCGGTGCCGAGGCCGAGCAACCTGCCCTCGACTTAGAGAAAACCCACGACAGTCAGACCCCTGCCGGGCACCTGGTGCTTCCATCATCTCGGCTCACCCTCGTCACAACCCTACAAAGGCTGGTTTTCCTTCTGTCCACCGGCAGGTGCCACAAAAGGAGACACGGGGAGGCCAGGCTGCCTGTGCCAGGCCCCAGAGCCTCGGAGCACAGCAGAGAACCGGACTGGGCTTGCGGGGCTTACCGCACAGCCTTGGCAGAAGTGGAAATAATTTGGCAAATGAAGACTAGGGTTATCTTCACGGAAATAAGACATCTCAAGTCTCTGAGCTGCTATCGTCCCCCTCTCCGTCAGGCCCAGAAGTAATTCAGACAGAGAGCAGAGAGCAGGAGGAGAGAAATCTCATCACCTTGGCACCAGCAAGGAGCCTTCAGCGGCGTGATCCTCCCCGGCCAGCGCAAGCGGAACAGGCACCCGGGAGTTTATCACACTCTGCAGCCCTTTCTCCGTTATAGGATCTTCTGCCCGAACGCAACGGTCCCCAGCACTCTGCGGAGGTTAACATCAGTCTTTAACTACTGAGTGAGACACGCAGCCGCCGCGTTCTGCGCCCCAGTATAATCAGCCACGTCATTTGGCGAATGAATGAATGAATGCATGATGAATCAATGAATGCGTTAGGAGCCAGAATTCTAATCCTTGCCAATGTGACTCTAATTTTATTTCATTTTCTGGGCCTCTCAAATTCATACATAACATTGCAACTGAAAGAGCTGCAGGTGCATATTTCATTTTTAGAAAAACAAATCTTGGATGTATGTATGTATGTATGTATGTATTTATTCATTCATTTTAAGAAAGAAAAAAAAACACACACCCAGTATCTTTGCTTTGGATTTTTTCAGTCACCACCTGGCCCGGACTTGGGAGATAACTCTGAGCCTCCGTAACCTGTCGACACCGTCTGTGTAGAAGAACCGTCGGCTCCCACAAAACCATTTGTCTGACTTTGTGCAGCGGATTTAAAACCGTATTTCCAGGAACAGAAGAGTGAAAATACACACGTAGCAAGCACCGCAGAGGGCCGGACCGTACAGTTCTTGGATCCCATTTCTTAGCCCTTCTAGGTCTTTCATTCCGAATGCCAGAAAGGCAGACGTGTGTGTGATCAAGATCATTCCCTACCTGCCACGCAGGATTTCCATTCCTCAGAATTTCAGCTCAGGTTACAGCCGGCAGCACAGAACAGAACAAAATCTGACACGGACCAGGAACCCCCGGCGAGAGTTCCTGTTCAAACGGGTGATACTGACGGAGGCACTGAGATCCACCAGAAAACTCCACTTGCCAGTAGTACCAAAAAAAAATCTAAACAAAAACACGGGATGTCCAATTCCTTAAAACTACAGATGACCCTTCAGATAAAAACTTCCTACTCGGTACGTCCCTATAATGCCTTTTTTAAACCCAAAACTATTACCCGTAAGCATTACTTACAGCACAAAGGTAGAACTGAATTGTTTTGGGTTTTTTTTTTTTTTTTGAGACAGAGTCTCACTCTGTTGCCCCGGCTAGAGTGCCGTGGCATCAGCCTAGCTCACAGCAACCTCAAACTCCTGGGCTCAAGTGATCCTCCTGCCTCAGCCTCCCGAGTAGCTGGGACTACAGGCATGCGCCACCATGCCCGGCTCATTTTTTTCTATATATATTTTTAGTTGTCCAGCTAATTTCTTTCTATTTTTAGTAGAGACGGGGGTCTCGCTCTTGCTCAGGCTGGTTTCGAACTCCTGACCTTGAGCGATCCTCCCACCTCGGCCTCCCAGAGTGCTGGGATTACAGGCGTGAGCCACCGCACCCGGCAGAACTGAATCGTTTTTATGGAACGTCCAGATTTACACAAAATCACTCTGTCGGAACCATCTCAGTGAAAGAAACAAATAATCCTGACATGCTCTTGTACGACAAGACGGGACCCTCCCCTCAGAGACCTGAGCTCTGTTCCCAGCCGCCTCCTCAGCCGGTCCCAGGAACGTGGCCTCCTGCCGGATGACTGTGACTCACAGCTATAACACCGTCTTCTTGGAAACGAGAGGGACGTGACATCAGCTTGACTGCGAGGAGCATGCAGAGTGGGGACCTGGCAATAATCCACTTAATAAGCTCCAGATGTGAAGGCAAATCCAACAGGTCGTTCTCTGGATTCAGCACCGACAACGTAAGGGGCTGAGTTACTCAGGACTGATTCTGCCAAGACGTCAGGTACAGCATGATCAAGCTTCGCATGCATTCTCTGACCGTCCTAACCGAATTAATTATGAAGACGGTGAACACGTGCCTGCCTACCGCAGTAGGTGCTTTAAATACACCAGCTCCAAGCCTTGCGACAACCTTGTAAGAACCTGCTGCCCAAGCTTTCTGGGGGGATGAATGCTCAAAATCAGGACCCAGACCTCTAACTGCTGACCGTCCTTCCTCTCGCATCCCACCGACCGGAGAAACCTGCGAAGGCTTTTTTACTTTAAGAAGCAGACACAGCTTCACCAAACCATCCTCTTCTTCAGTGAAGCAGAATGCAGTCCATCAAGGGCTCCCGAAAACTGAACTAGAAAATCCTCAACTGAGCAGCGCTGTTTGGACCTGACAACCGCAGCCTCTGTCAAGGAGGGCAAACATACATTTCGTGTGCCCACGTGAAGCCCTGAGCACACCGAATCAGACTGACGGCTTCGGAGCTACAAGAATAAAACAATCAGCACCCTGTCTGTGATGTTCCTCAGGCCACGGCTCGAGACCATTAAAAGCAGGGGTCGGTGAGGACCGCGGGCTGAATCCGGAGCCCCGGGGCGCCCCTGCCGGGCTCGGGCACCCTCTGTGACAGGGGAGCAGGGGACGGGGCGGGGGCAGGAGAGAACACGGCGGGGCTCACACTCCGGAGCAGAAAGCCGTCAGCAACGATGCCCAGACGCATCCTCCAAAGCCAGCCGCGAGCACCCGCGCTGCATTCTTGCTTCGAAAACAGGCTCAGAGTTAAGTGCTAGGGGCACGGCGGGCAGAATCCGTAAGGTCCAAAACTCTTACGGGAGCGTATACTGTGCTCTGTACTCGAAGACACTCTCTTCCTGGCTGTGGCCAAAAAAAAAAAAAAAATGATATGGGCCAGAGAGCACAAGATCATGACCAGTCTCAAGTGTACTGTCCGTTCTGAACTATGCCGAAAAAGGGGATTGAAAGAAACGGGACATGTTCACAACACAGAGCGAAGAAGCAGATTGCAAAACATCACGGACAGGACGCCTCGACCACCCCTGCATGCAGCTCGTCCCTCCCATACGTAACACGTACGGTGCCGGCAAACACAAGAACGCAATGACATCAAGGTGCATTTATTTCTAGATGGTGAGATGATTTTTAAACGGTCTTTTTTTTTTTTGCTTATAGCACGTTTTTAAAAAGTTGCCTTTCTCCTGTCTTACATGTACTTATAAAGTGTTCTGTAACAAACATAAATTTGTTGGTTGGCAGAATTTCTACCATGACAACATGTAGGGGTTGTGCTGTAAACCTCTCCTTTGTGGCGCCTTGACAGAGACGCTGCAGCTGCCAACACTGGCTTCTGATCTCTCCCCCAGTGACAAACAGCTGGCAGTCACTTTAGGAGAACGGTTCCCATCGAGGGGCACGTTTGCCGCCCAGGAGACATTTGGCAGCTGCTGGAGATACTCCGGTCGTTCCAACTTGGGGGATGCCAGTGGCACCGCGTGGGTAGAGGCCCGGGCTGCCACCAAACCTCTCACCATGCACAGCACAGGTCCAAAACCATAGAGTCTTCTGGCCCCAAAATGTCAGCAGTGTTGAGGTTGAGAAACTCTGTTTAGAGGTATTGGAATAAAAAATCATACACTGTTACGAAGCAGGGAGTCTTCTTAAATATAAGAAGAAAAATTATTACCAATACTCAAAATACTATTTCTAGAAGAACAAGAGAAGGGGACCATTTGTTCCTCTGAGCATCCCTTAACGGCAGCACGGTCCACGGCACAAAGCAAGGGCTCCCCAAGTGGGCTGGCGGGGAACAGAGTTGCACCAGCTTCAGCCCCGCCAATGGCCAACGTACTCTGCATCTGCAGAATGAGGACTGGGGCACTATTTATTTAATTCTTGTATGACTAGCATGCATCGATGTATACAAAGCTTCTAACACTGCCCCAGACATACAAGAGGTGCCATAGTATCAGGTGGCCTGCCAAGTTCAATACATACATGCAATCTTCAAGCAGGTGCGTGGGAATTGCCTAGCTTCAAGCTCAATACCAATGAATCCAGGGAAGGTTAATTCTTACAGGGACCCATTATCACCTGCTGGAGAAAGCTATGTCCTGCAAACCAAGTCCAGTCTTCTGACCTCATCAGTCCTGTTCAACTCACAACTGCATGAGGACATAAGTAAATAGCTGCTACCATCTATCACAGATTTGTGTGTGCGTGTGTGAAACTGCTAAAAAAAAAAAAAGGAAAAGAAAAAGATTAACAATGGGACAAAGTATAAACTACAACTTTCTTTCAGAGCAGAGAGATCCAAAGAAGGTAAGATTACCTCTGCTGAGACCAAAAATCAATACACAAAAACTTAATCGACTAAACCCTACCAAGATACCAGATGGCCTCTTAAGTATTTGGGGGATTTTTATCTTACAGCCAACACACCCATCTGGTAGCATATACAAATTATCTTTTTCCTTTAAAAAAAAAAAGAAAGAAAGAAAGAGTGTCCAAATAGAACCATATAATTGAGGTTGATGGATAGGGTTCTAAAAGCATGGGCAGTGAAGAAAGAAATATAAACACACACGCAGATAAATGTGTAATTTATCTGAGCCATTAGAGTCAGCAGAGTCATATAAACTTTTTACTAGACAACTCCGCAGCAAAAAAAAATATAGGTTCAAATTGCTGCATCATTGTTCAGATGTAAATAGGATTGTTAAACCTTTTGCTGCTAGTTAAAATTAGTTTACAGCATAAAGTAAACAAACAAAGCAAGCTATAAAGCCAGACAGGGGGGAAAGACCCTTCCAAATTCCAAATGCACACATTTTGCAAAGGAATTCATTTGCAAAGAGTTAAAACGATTGAAAATGGTCACATTTGAAAACGACAAAGCGAACACATCGATGAATTTTAAAATAAAACTTGACTACGCGTTTGACGATGCGGATGTTTATTTGATTTGATTAAATTTTTCACAGCAGTGTTGGGCGACATTCATTCCACGGAAAAGAACACCGCTGGTTGAGAACGCACGGGCTCTGGCACAGAACTTCTTCCTTGTTCGGACGTCACTCAGAGATCTCACGGTCCTCCCCACGGAAACCACGGGCACACGCATCCAGGGGTTGGACAGCCGTCGCATCCTCGTGAAATCAGGTGCCAGTTTTCCCTTATCCTGGCCACAGCTCAACCATCCGTGATCTCTTTTTTGGCTGCTTGTCAACAGTTCCATGCAGAACTCAACACTCATGTTCTTCGAACACGAGTATCATTCCACAAAAATCTTGTATCACACATCCCCGTCGAGGTCCCTGGGTGCATGGCAACGGCCAACTCCACAATACCACCCTGGCATTTTTCGTTTTTAGGATTACAGTACAGGGAGCCCCACCCTTGGCTTCCCCGATTGGGTTTTGTAACCCTTACGCGTTAAGAGATAATTTCTTGGCAGCGGTGTACAGCTCTGGTTTTCACGCTTTCACTATGTATCACTGCATGTATACAGGGGAAAAACAATCACCAAGCATTTTAATCCCTGGTGCGTATGGGTTTTATTTTTCCTTGTGGGAAGAACAGGGGAGAATTAAGGACAAGGAGAGAGTGAGAGAAACCAGAGACAGATGCCCCCTATCAAGGTGAGTAGTAAAACCCAGTGCCGTGTTTATTAGACCTTCAGGCTGCTGTTCGTAAAAGGTGCTCTTGACAGTCAGCTTTCAACAAACCGGAAACATCTGCCCTCAGGGATGCAACGAAGTAGGATCCAAACCCCAAACTCAGGCTCTACCCAATTTCAAGCCCTGTCACCAGCCACAGGATCTTGAGCAAGTAACTAAAACTTTCTTAAGTGTCTGTCTGCTCATCTATGAAATAAGACAACCCATCTCTAAGGGGTCAAGCTATAGGCAAAGTACCTTCCACTCTACTTAAACCAGTAAATCCCAGTTACGTCATTCTGACTCAGCCCTGCTGTGGATTGACTGTGTCTCTTCCAAATTCAGGTGGAATCAATGTATTCAGAGGTGGGCCTTTAAGAGGTGATTAGCCCATGAGGCCCATTCCTTGCGAATGGGACCAAAGTCCTTATACAAGAAAATGCAGGCAGTGCTCCCTTTGCTCTCCCTTCCACTTTCTTTCTGAGGGGACCCAGCCTTCCTCCCCGCTGGAGGACACGGCAATAGGAGCTATCTTGGAAGCAGACAGCAGCCCCTACGAGACAGGTGAACCTGCCGGCACCTAGACCTTGGACTTCCCGGCCCCTAGAACTATGAGAAATAAATTTCTACTGTTTATAAATTACCCACTCTTAGGTGCACTGTTGTAACAATGCAAAACAAATTGAGACAAACCCCAAGTTGCCACCAGGTGTTTTACCCTTGGTGATAAACTCATACAAAATTGCTCTTCAGCACTGCCACCGCTATACCATACTAAACCTGTGTGCGTTTCTTAACTTTCGGATCTCCTGAGACAGTTCAAAGACAAGGCATCCTTTAATTTTTGTCCTTTTTAATCTCGTGGGCTTTTGTAGAATTTTGGCATCCTTTTTTTTTTATGTAAATAAACAACTGCTTCAACAAAGATCAGAATCAATGAACTGGGGATTCGCTAACCAGCCCCTACTACAACCACCAACATCATCATTATTCTTCCTATTTGGAGCTTGAAAGATACAAGAAGCTCATGAAAACATTCCCTTGGGAAACATTCAAGCAACATGCCATTATTCTTCCAACACAGGGTAACACAACCTGATAGAAAAATCCCTACCCCTCTCCTTGAATGTATTACATATGGCAGCAAAATCAGCGTGTTCTGCAGAAGACAGCCTAGGAGGAGCAAGCACTAGGCATTCCCGCGGTGCGTCAGCCGGGGGTCACCCCAAACACCCTGCACTTAGCTGCTGACACAAGATGGCATGTTTTTGTCTCAGGATAGAGGAACTGATGTGTTTTAAGATGTGTAATTCCTGAACAAAATCTCTCTTTTGCTGCCCGGGTTCCATTCCCTCTCGCGATGAACACGTGTGCCCTGCTAGACGCAGGCTGAGTGTGTTGCATCAGGATCCTCACACCGGGACGGTGCCTAGAACACACGAGGGCGTTCCAGGAGGGAAGAATGAGTCCCTGGGAGATGCCGGGGAATACGCAGCAGTTCTGTGCTGTCAGGCCCAGCTGAGATTCAGTTATGAGACCTTGCTCACAAAGTAAGGACTGTAGGGGTAACACATCTACAACTACGTTTATCAATCTACGTCAAGTTAATCGCAGAAAGTCTCCATCCCCAGAGTGGTCCACTACACCCCGCAAGAGTTTCCTTTATGAATTTCACTGTCAGGATACTCTCAGGTGACCATGCATGGGACTAGTTTCGTCAAACGTTAAGCCTTGACTTATCGTGAAAGTTACACAGTATCTTGAGCTTCAAACATATCAAAAGAAAGAGAGAAAAATGAAATCCAAAATGGCAGAGGGCTTATGGATGGGTACAAGGGTACACGAGCAGGTGCACAGGTGGGCCTCAGAGGGCACGATCGGAATAAGGACATTTTATAAGGGAGAATCTCAAGGCATCCGGTGCATCAAACATTCAGCGGTACTTCAGAAAGGCAGCCTAACGCGCCAGGTAACAACTCCAGCTCCAAAGTCAGTAGGAATCGTTAATCATTAACGAGCTGGATGAACTTGAACAAGTTAATTACACACTCAGTGACTCGGTTTCCTTCTCTAGAGAAGTAACGGTATTGACCCTTCTCTGGGGAGTTCTCATGAGGCTTAAATTACAGAGTATGCGTACGGTGCTTAGTATAATACATGGCGTGCAGGAGAACTGCATACTGTTTTGAGAAAATTGGTCCAGATAATACTGTAAAAGAGACTAAAATGAAAGATAGTGAGAGCTGTTCAAACACTGCCAATTCAAGTTGTCATGTGCCTAGTTAGGAGCAAAGTTTGACAGTTTCCTATAAAACTAAACATGTATTTACCTTATGACCCAGTAATTGAGAATTTATCTCAAAGAAATGAAAAGTGAGGTTCACTCAAAAACCCTGTACACAAATATTCACAAGCAGTTTTATCTGTAATAGCCCAAACCAGGAAGAGCCGAGATGTCCTTCAACAGATGAGTGGTTAAAGAAACGGCCACGTCCACGCCACGGATCAGTGCTGAGCAATAAACAGGAACAGACACCTTGGACGGGTCAAGGGAATCAGGCTGAGTGAAGAGCGCCAGGACCAAAAGGTTATGTACTGTGTGATTCCATTTCCGCGACACTCTCGAAGTAACGGCAGATTAGTGATTGCCGGAAGTTAGGGACGGAGGGCTGATGGCTGTTAGGAGGTAGCACGTGGGATCTTTGTGGTGACAGAACTGTCCTGTATCTTGATTTGGTGGTGCTGGTTACACACATCTACACACATTGCAAAGTGCTGAAGGAAAAAACCCTGAACCCTAGAATATTATATCCTGCAAAAATATCCTTCAAACATGCAGAAATAAAGACTTTCCTGGACAAACAAAAGCTGAGGGATTTCATCAACACCAGACCTGTCCTATAAGAAATGCTGAAAGGAGTTCTTCAATCTGAAAGAAAAGGCAGTAATGAAAAGTAAGAAATCACCTGAAGGTACACAACTCACTGGCTAACAGTAAGGACACCAATACAGACTCCTTTGTTGCCATAACTATTGGGTATAAACCACTTACATCTTGAGTAGGAAGACTAGAAGACAAATCTACCAAAAATAACTACCACTTTTTGAGAGATAGATAGTATTAAAAGATATAGATGGAAAACAACAAGAAGTTAGAAAGCAGGGGTGGGGGGATAGAGTTAAAGGGTAGAATTTGTTAGAATTCTCTTTGCTTGTTTATTTATTATATTTGTTCGTTTGTAAGCAGAGTTGTCATATGTTTAAAATAATTGGTTATAAAATGTTTCCTGCAAGACTCATGGTAACCTCAAATGGAAAAACCTACAACAAATACAACCAGAAATCAAACAGCAACATGGCAGCCGTAAGTCCTTACCTATCAATAACGACATTGAATTTGAATACACTAAACTCTCCAATCAAAAGACACAGAGTAGCTGAACGGATAAAAAAAAAAACAAGAGCCGACTATATGCTGTTTGCAAGAAACCCACTTCACCTATACAGACACACAAAGACTGAAAATAAAGGGATGGAAAAAGATATTCTATTTCCAATGGAAACCAAAAGAGCAGGAATAGCTATACTTCCACCAGATAAAATAGATTTTAAGACAAAAACTGTAAAAAGAGACAAAGAAGGTCATTATATGGCAATAAAGGGGTCACTCCAGCAAGAGGCTATAAAAATTCTAAATATATATGCACTCAACACTGGAGTACCCAGACAGACAAAGCAAATATTATCAGAGCTAAAGAAAAAGACAGATCCCAATAATCACTGGAGAACACAACACTCCACTTTCAGCATTGGACAAATCATCCAGACAGAAAATCAAAAAACAAACATTGGACTTAATCTGTACTATCGACCAAGTGGACCTAATAGATACTGACAGACTACTGCATCCAACAACAGCTACAGAATTCACGTTCTTCTCCTGGGCTCAGGGATCATTCTCAGGGACAGACCATATGTTAGGCCACAAAACTAGCCTCAAAAAATTCGAAGAAAACTGAAATCATACCAAGTATTTAATCTGACCACAATGGAATACAACTAGAAATCAGTAACAGGAGGAACACTGAAAACTATACAAGCACATGGAGACAAAACAACACGCTCCTGAGTGACCAGAGGGTCAGTGAAGAAATTAAGACTGGACATCCATGTGAGGAAGAATGAAATTAGACTCTTACCTCTCCCCATATACAAAAATCAAATCAAAATGGATGAAAGACTTAAATCTGAGACCTGAAACTATGAAACTACTAAAAGAAAACATCAGGGAAACACGTCAGGTCACTGGTCTGGGCGAGAACTTGCTGAGCAATACTCCCAAAGCACAGGCAACCGAAGCAAAGTTGGATAAATGGGATCAACCAAGTTAAGAAGCTTCTGCACAGCAAAGGGAACGATCGAGAAAGTGAAGAGACGACCAGAATGGGAGAGACGACCCAAAACTGGCAAGGGATTCATAACCAGAATATATAAGGAGTTCCAACAACTCAATCACAAAAAGATCAAATAATCCAATTAAAAACAGACAGAGGATCTGAACAGACATTTCTCAAAAGAAGACATCCAAACAGCCAACAGGTATATGCTATACACTATATGCTATAATAATGCTCAACATCATCAGTCAAGGAAATGCAAATCAAAACTACAATAAGATATCATCTCACCCCCGTTAAAACAGCTTTTATCAAAAAGACAGGTAATAAGGAATGCTGCTGAGAATGTGGAGAAAAGAGAACCGTCGTACACGGTTGCTAGGCATGTAAATTACTGCAACCACTGTGGAGGTTCCTCAAAAAACTAAAAATAAAACTACCGCATGATCCAGCAAGCCCATTTCTGGGTACGTATCCGAAAGAGGGGAATTCTGTGAATCAGAAGACGTCTGCACCCCATCTTTGCTGCAGCACTACTCACGGCAGCCAAGGTTTGGAATCAACCTCAGGGTCCATCAATGAGGGAACAGATAAAGAAACTGTGGTACGTATACATGGCGGAATATTACACAGCCGCAAAAGAATGAAATCCTGCCGTTTGCAACAACATAGATGGAACCGGAGACTATTATGTCAAGTGAAATAAACCGACCACAGGAAGGCAACTCTCACACGTTCTCACTCATAAGTGGGAGCTAAATGTTGCAAACGGTTGATCTTACGGAAACAGAGAGTAGAATGATGGTTTCCAGAGGCTGGGAAGCGGGGGGTGGGGAATAAAATGGGGATGACTGACGGGGCCAAAAATACAGTTAGATAGAATGAACAGTATTTGGGAGCGTGACAAATGAATATAATCAACAGTAAGTTGGGGCACACTTTAAAATAACTAGAAGAACAGAACTGGAATGTTCCTAACACAAAGAAATGTCATACCTAATTACCCTGCTTTGATTAATTCACATTGCGTGCCGGTATCAAAGCATCACATGTACCCTACAAAGATAAACAATGATTACGTGCCTGTAATAATTTGAAACAAGAAAAAACCCAGGAAGAGGTTTCAGACAGCAGGCAGGCAAAAGCACGGCACAGAAGGGGTGTGTGGAGTGTGGACAAAGCTATTAACCACATCCCAACTGGGAGAGTTTTTATTTTCTGTGGCTCAACTCAAACACCGGGTTTTTGGCCAACTTGACCAGTAAGAGGTGTTAATCGTTGTCAATATTTGCTAAGCCTGGGCTTCTATTTGTTTATTTTCATCTGCAGCTTTTCCTTATATCTTTTATACTTATATTTTTATCCCTGGGTTGGAAATGCTTAGTTTTTTTTTTTTTTTAATGCTCTTAGTTTGGTAGGAGAAAAAGCAATATCCAAGCTTAGAAGGCTCTTCACTTGTGTGCATTTATGAAGCTAATTTTAAAAGACAAAGCAAACGAGGCAGCCCTAATGTCCTAACAACTTCCTAGCAGCAAACAGACCCTGTCAACCATAAAGGAACACCTTCTTTTCTTGTTGGACGTGGCTGTAAGACAAATGAGTATCTTGCCCGTTCAAAGGAGGAGGCAGAAAGTTCCAGGAATCTAAAGCTTATACAAGTAACCAGAGAAAGGGGAAGGGGTAGTATTTTCAATAATGATCACATTCAAAACAACTCTTTTAAATTTCACAGGGTTGCATAAATCTTAGATGCTGCAGATGACATTCCCAGCATCCTGGCTTGCATCCAGGATTTCGAACTCAGAGATTTCTTCCAGTTAACGAAAGCCAAAGTATCCGTAACTGGGGCAGGGATGGAACAACTGATTGGGGGGAAGGGAGCAAAGATGAGACACATTATCCTCAGTGCCGGAGCTACGTCTTGCAAGATCCAGATTCAAAGCCCTCCAAGATTAGAGCTCCGTCCCAAAACATACCGAAACCCACTGGGCTTCACAATCACTCCTGAATTCCCTTGAACAGATTTAGGTTCTTCGCTGGGGTTACTCTTAGTTCATTTAACTTCTTCTGTCTCCCCAGAGAGGAAACACTATGGTCACATACCAGGCAGCCCCCTTGCTGGAAAATGGCACATAGAATTTCCACGTATGGGAAGTCACCTGTTTCACAGAAGTTTTCACAAGGCACACACACACAAAAAATAAAACGTAGACTCGTGGGAAATGATACTCAAAACCTAAAGCTCCAGGCTGGGCGCGGTGGCTCATGCCTGTAATCCTAGCACTCTGGGAGGCCGAGGCGGGAGGATCGCTCGAGGTCAGGAGTTCGAAACCAGCCTGAGCAAGAGCGAGACCTCGTCTCTACTAAAAATAGAAAGAAATTAGCTAGACAACTAAAATATATAGAAAAAATTAGCCGGGCATGGTGGTGCATGCCTATAGTCCCAGCTACTCGGAAGGCTGAGGCAGAAGGATCGCTTAAGCCCAGGAATTTGAGGTTGCTGTGAGCGAGGCTGACGCCACGGCACTCTAGCCCGGGCAACAGAGTGAGACTCTGTCTCAAAAAAAAAAAAAAAAACCCTAAAGCTCCAAAGTTAACTTTGGCACATCTGCCAAAAATGATTTTCCAGAGCGGAAAAGCCGGAGGCCTGATGCAGTGGGTGACACCTCCTTATCAGCTCCAAGAGCCCCAGGGCACGCAATTAGCACCCAATTAGTTATTAATAACTTAATATTCACACATCTGCCGAGAGTCTGTAGGTGCACAGAATAATTTCAACGTGATCGCGATCCTGTCTGTTAGGGTAGGTGCCGTACATGTAACGGATTTGGTTCCACAGCACTGGAAGGAGAAAAAAACATTGAAAGCCTAATCCATTCCTTTCTACAGGGTTCAAATGGTCAAGTCAGAATAAAAAAGGGCATCTTGGTTTTTGCCTTCAAGAGTTAAATTAAATATTACAATACATAATCAAATTGAAGGTTTAACGAGCATTTGCTGACCGCCTGCCACACGCGATCACTGTGGGGGGGTAGATGCCTTAGCATACTCCAGTAAAGCCAGAGCATCAATAATAATTATTTATAAAGCCATTATTGCATGCCAGGTGCTGCTCTCATCATTTTAAACATATATATATTACTTCATCCAGTATTTCATTTACTCCTCACAGCCACCCTGTGAGGTAGACGCCATTATTATCCACCATTTTACAAATGGGGGAAACTGAGGCACAAGTTCACGTATTTTGCCAAAGACGACGAGCCCACCCGTGGCACAAGCTAGGATGAAAACTCAGCTCTGTCTGCGCTACGAGCCTTTGCTTTTAAAACACAAGACCGGAGTTAATCTCTTTCGTGTAAGACCTTTTACAAAACTCCATACCGGCAGGTCTCCCCCAAGGCCAGGCGAGCGGTCTGCCCGCCAGCCTTCAGGAGGGGCAGGGCGCAAGTCCTGTTTTCGTCATTAACACCGCGTGACTACAGGTGAGCCACTTCATCTGCGGTTCACGTTCTCATTTTTAAAACAGAACTCTCGTGTGTTTCCCATAGGCACAGAACTCCCCACCTACGCACTCTGCAAACCAACCATCCCGCTCCACGGTTACTAAATTTCCCTTATCCGCAGGGATGAGGCATGAAGGTCCTCTCGTGTGGAATCTGGAGACACAGATCATGTCCCCATTCATCTTTCACGGATGGTCCGGTCTCACGCTTGCCAGGGTGAGGCAAGGAATGTGAGCGCATAACTTGGCCTCTGATCACAAGATACATGTTTCCAGGGTCCTATCTAAACAGGCCTCTGATCACAAAATACATGTTTCCAGGGTCCTATCTAAACAACCCCAGCACCTGGCTGCGCCCAAGCCACCCAACCCAAAGCATTTTAAAACACATCACAGCTCACAGCAGCCTCGAATTCCTGGGCTCCAGCGATCCTCCTGCCTCAGCCTCCTGAGTAGCTGGGACGACACTACAGGCCTGTGCCACCAGGCCCGGCTAATTTTTCTATATTTTGTAGAGATGGGGGTTTTGCTGTTGCTCAGGCCAGTCTTGAACTCCTGGCCTCAAGCCATCCTCTCACCTCAGGCTCCCAGCGCGACGGCATCTCACTGTATTGCCCAGGCTGGACTCGAACTTCCGGGCTCATGCAATCCTCCTACCCCAGCCTCCTGAGTAGCTGGGACTACAGGTGCTCGCCTTTGGTTGGCGTATCTCCTAAATTCTTTAATCTACAGGTTTTCCTCTCCATCTCTCTTTTTCCTCCCTTGCAATTTACTTGTTAAAAAAAGCAGATCTTTGGTCACTCTGGAATATGCCAGCAGCATTCCTACAATGTTGCTAACGGTGTTTCCTGGTCCTCTGAAATTCCTATTCATTGGTACTGGAACACATCACGTTGGTTTTGTAGGACCACTTCCTTGAGAGTGAAGTGTTCTGCCATCACAGGCAGGTGATAGCCAGCTGTCATTCTGGGGGATGTTACCAAGTGTTCATGTCTCAAGCCTGGATCCATCAATCCATTAACGGGCCGCAAAACGGCAAGCCTTTATTTCCATCCCTCTGTCTTCATTTTTAGCTGTAATGATTTTATAGAGGAAAAACCTCCCTTCATCTGTGACTTGGTCACCCAGTATTGAAAACTATTCTTAATTCTCAAAACACAGACATACTGCACGTCCAAGCTTCCACTGCATACAGTGCTGCCAGAAGCCACAACCAAAAGCCTCGTTATCTTCTAGACAAATCCAGGGTTCAAGGAGTTCCTCCAAAAAGTCAGGATGGGCACACCTGAGTCTCTGTCCACTCAGTACCAAGGGCAGCAGAGAGAACACGTGGAGTCCGGAGAGAACTCCAGCCTCTCTCTTACTCTGCGGTGCCAGGGGCACCATACAGACCCCTCCTGGAGACCGTGGGCCCAGCCACCGGCTCGTGGAACCACGTCATCCCTCAGGTGCTGTCCCAGAACCGAACCTGGGGGACCCTGAGCTGCTCCCCAAGGCTGACGCAGGCATCTGTGACCAGCACAGTCGACCGCCCGAGGCTGGCCAGGAAAGGTCCCTGCACAAGGGCAGGGCAGTGGAGCAAACTGGCAAACTGCACGGGAAAAAGGAACCAACAGTCCGAACTCAGTGAACGGCGGCCTTACAAACTGGGAAGCTGACGGGCCCGAGGCGGAGACAGGCAGACGCCTCGCGCGGGGTCAGGGCCCGTGGCCTGTGGGCAGCTCTGTGGCCCGGCAGGTAACTCGGGGTCAGCACCCGGCCTTCCGCCTTGGCCCCTTGATTCTTAAACTAACAATCCAGGCAGGTGGGGAGCAGGAAAACAACCCGGCAGGTGCGCCCTGCAAGGGCCTTGCAGCAACTGCACCAGGTTCCTCGCTGGGGCTTCCAGATGGAGAGGCTGGGCGCGCCCTCCGTACTGCCAACGTGGTCTTCTCAGAAGACATGCATCAGCCAGCTGTGCACCAGCCCACGGGAAAAGGGCCCCGGCCATTAAATATAAATGCAAAACAAAATTAGACCCATCCATTCTGAAGCTCCTCTCTTTGCAGCAGGCAAGCTTTACTTCCTGCTTTTCATTTTTCTAATAGGCATAAGCACTCAGATCATGGCCCGCGACCCGTGCTTCTAGATTTGGACCCGCTCCTCCCAAATCAACGGAAGAAACTGGTTTTTCTAATCGCTGTCAGATTTCATGAGGACATCTGTTGACACCCCTCAACCTGGATTAAGTTTCTGTATATGTAACGGCGACCCATCTTCTAAGCAGAGCCTCAAGCCCATCTGTAGTGGGGCAAGACACAAAAGCTGATAAGCCTTCAATGAATTGGAAACATTTACCTAAACGAGAGTCACAACTCAACAGATTTCTCTTTAAAAATACGTCAACAAAAAGGGTGGCGTGGAAAGGCAAGGAGAAATCAACATTTGAAAATCCTCTTCCCTAAATTAGTAAGAAAACCATTGCTTAACAAACTACTCCCTATAACTGCAGGGCACAGGACAGCCATGGGCTTTAACCCCGTTAAAGAGAGACACAGTGTCTGTCATGCGTTGAAAGGGATCCAAACAGGCCCACCCCATACCTAGCTATGTGCTGAGTTTTTATTGAATGAAAACCAGAAAATGAAGCAAAACAACACATCACCTAGCTCCCTAGAAGGGAAAGCGGCAGCTCTTGAGAGTGAGCTACATTCTTCTGCTAAGCGCCCAGCGCTCTGTTTGTGCTTTTCCTGCTAGAAGCAATCCAGTGGTCTAGGGTACGGTAACGGGCTAAACAGTAACCCCCAACCCTCAAAAAAGCTAAGTCCACATCCTAATGCCCAGAACCTGTGACTCTCACCTTATATGGTCAAAGAGTAAACATATTTGTCCCTCAACGTGGTGGGGGGGACTGGTTCCAGGACTCCACAGAGACCCAAATCCCCAGATGCTCGAGTCACCAAAATAAAATGGCATAGTACTTGCATATAACCCATGCACATCCTCCTGTAAACCATCTCTGGACTACTTATAATGCCAACTACAATGTAAACGCTATATAGTTTCTTTTATTTTTTACTGTTGTGTTATTTGGGGGTTTTGTCCCCCAAATATCTGCAATCCATAGTCAGTTGAATTCCACAGAGGCAGAACCCACAGGTATGGAGGGCCGACCGTACGACCTTACGTGGCAAAAGATGTGATTAAGGGTTTTGAGAGAAGGGGTTCATCCTAGATTATCCAGGTGAGCCCTAAATCCAATGACAAGCATCCTTATGGGATCGTGGCCAAGGGACATCTGACAGGCAGAAGAGCAGGCAGCACTGGGGCCAAGGAGACACAGATGGAGCCACAAGTCAAGGAACGCCAGTGGCCACTAGAACCTAGATGAGGCCAAGGACAGCTTCTCTCTCCCGGCCTCCAGAGAGAGCACGGCCCGGCCGGCAACTTGATTTCTGGCTTCAGGTCTCCAGAACTACGAGAGAGTAAGTTTCTACAGTTTGGAGCCGCTCGGTTCGTAGGAATTTATTGTGCAGCCCTGGGAAACTAACAGCTGCCTCACCTCACACGCAAGGACGTGCCCAGGTAACTGAGCTGAGGACTCACCTCCTCCTCCTGAAGTGGTCCAGAAGCTACAAACTGAACCAGGCAGGCGTCAGATTTTGTCAGAAAGTGACAAAGCACCAGTGTAGCTCAGGGTGGTTGGGGCCAGACAAGAATGCAGGGACGGGACAGGCATTGGTGGCTCACGCCTGTAATCCTAGCACTTTGGGAGGCCGAGGAAGGAGGATTGCTGAAGTCCAAGAGTTCAAGACCAGCCTGAGCATGAGCAAGGCTCCGTTTCTACAAAAAAACTGAATAATCAGCCAAACACAGTGGTGCACACCTATAGTCCCAGGTACTCGGGAGGCTGAGGCAGGAGGATTGCTTGAGCCCAGGAGTTTGAGGTTACAGTGAGCTATGATAGTGCCGCAGACAGTACACAGCACAATTAATTATCTGGTATTTAAGGAAGTGTGGATGTCAGCTGTAGATAAGAAAGCCTAATATTTGAAGTCGATATTATATACGTGCACACACACAATTTTGTTTAAATTACCCTGCAGACTTCCAGCCTCTACTTTAAAAAATCTAAGAAGAAAAGATCACATCTTGTAGTCTGACCCCCAGGCTGCTACCTCCTAGAGACCACCAGAGTCCCTAATTCCTACCTGGGGCTCATCTCTGGGCCAGGGTTTCTCAAAACGGGGTTTGAAGACCCACCAGGGTATTCTCAGGAGTCCACAGGTTCAGAGTTTTTCCTTTCTACGAAAACCTAAAAATAAAATATTCTCATTTACGAACACCAAACCAGGCAAGAACTCTGATAACCTGCAGTCAAAAGACACTTTCATGAAAAATACTTAAGTATCTTTTGTTTGTGGGGCTTGGAAAAAATTCAGAGGATTCTTGCAAGGCGTTTTCCTCTATGATAACGGGTCTATACGTAAATTTGAGAAACCTGCTACACAGTTCCGTCCTGACATTTTGTAAAACGTAACAGAATGAAAACTGCATGCAAATATTAAATTATCCTTACAGTGGATGCTCCTGAATACGAAAAAAATCCGTGTCATCTCTACATCAGCGTCTGAAGAGAATCAGCAGTAAGATGCCTCCCTTCCCTCAGCCTGTTTGGTTTTTATAAGACCACTCGTGAATACCTGCAAATAATCACCTGGGACCACTGTTCTGACAACAGTGGCTGAGGACTTAACAAACCTAAGGACAACCACCCCTTTCTGAATGGCGACCAAGAATGGTTTCTTTTTTAATTACGTCCTCAAAACTCCTCAAGACTGAGTCACAGCTCCAAGTGATAACTGAAATCCGATTACGAAGCAGAGATTACACACACTTCTCTTAACAAGATTATTGCAGTCTGAATAAATAACAACTCGCGGACTGGAATGATCAGATGGCCATTCCTCACTCCCCAACATCACGTGGCGGGCAAGGTTCTCTGAGGGCTGGGCTATGTTCATGGGCAGGAGCTTTTTCTCCAGCAGAGTTTTAGATGTGGCTGGTATCTCTGTGATACATGGCCAACAACGACACACACACACACACACACACACACACAAGAATCCAGCAGACAGCACTGTCCAGGAAGGAACAGCAAGGAAGCAACCAGAAGCAACCCTGGTCAACTCCTAAGCCCAAAGTTTCACAGGTGTGTTCTGGCATCACAAACAGCTTCCTCTCCTTCAGAAACCGGGCTGGGAGGAACAGGAAGTGTTCTGCCTGACCTGTGCAGCTCCAGCCCTGCCACGGAGAAAGTCACAGAAGACTCTGTGGCCTGTGTGTCCATCCTTGAAACACCGCCCTTACCAACGCGTCCAGAGCAGGGGGAGAGCGTCACGCGGACTGCCTCACTCGGCACCCTCAGAAACCTCGCCAGGTAAGTCCTACTAGCATCCGCATTATCCAGATGAGAAAATCAACCACCGTTAAACCTTCAGGTAACTTGCCCAAGGTTATTCTGGTAGCAACTAGTGCAAAAGCCGGAATTCAAATTCTGGTCTGAGCTGTTACTTGAAACAGCTAACCAACCTGACCGGAGACGAGCCATCGGCGTAGATAATAATCCTGGAACACCAGAACATCTCGGTGCTGGTGGAAACATAAAGGGTGTTTTTACAATAATCTAAAATAATCCATATTGTCAATAACATAAAAACACTGGTCTCCCTAACTGCACACCCATGGCTAAGAGGAGATGGCTCTGCACCCCCCACAGTAATAAGCGAGGTGGCAGAAAGGCGACCCCCACTCTACGGCACAGTGATCTCTGATTTGGATGAAGGCAGATAATGGGAGATTTCGCCAATCGGCACCGTCCCCAAGGCTGAAACGAACCAACCCTGCAATGGATCAAAGAATCAAAATTTTAGGCCGGGCGCGGTGGCTCACACCTGTAATCCCAGTACTCTGGGAGGCCGAGGCAGGAGGATCGCTCAAGGTCAGGAGCTGGAAACCAGCCTGAGCAAGAGTGAGACCTCCTCGCTACTCTAAATAGAAAGAAATTAATTGGCCAACTAAAAATATATAGAAAAAATTAGCTGGGCATGGTGGCGCATGCCTGTAGTCCCAGCGACTCGGGAGGCTGAGGCAGGAGGATTGCTTGAGCCCAGGAGTTTGAGGTTGCTGTGAGTTAGGCTGACACTACGGCACTCTAGCCTGGGCAGCAGAGTGAGACTCTGTCTCAAAAAAAAAAAAAAAAAAGAATCAAAATTTCAAACTTCCAGCAAGGTAGAGCCAGACTAACACCAACAATATGAGATCTTACCAAGTAAAATACTACATTCGGGTTAACCAGTAAGTAAACACAGTGCAGGGGCAGAGAGAAACCAACTCTTCAGCCAAAAAAGCATTTGAAATAAATGTTTACACCGGCACCATTCATAACAGTCAGAAAGTGGAGACCACCCAACTGTCCATGAAGTAATGAATGGACAGACAAAATGGGGAGTATCCACACGGTGGACTATGATTTGTCCATAAAAAGAATGAAGTACTGATACTACAAACATGTATGAACTCTGAAAATATCAGGCTAAGTGAAAGATGCCAGGCACAAAAGGCCACATATTAAACGGAATGTCCAGCATAGGCGAACTTACAAAATCAGATAGCAATTAATAGCTGCCTAGGGCTGGGGTGTTCAGTGGAAGTGGGGAGGTGACTGCCTTTAGGCAACAAGGTTTCCTTTGGGTATAATGAAAATGCTTTAAAATAGACTGTTGCGCAACTCTCTGTGAATATGTGAAAAACACTTTAAATGGGTCAACTGCACGGTATGTTCATTCTATCTCAAAAAAAACTGTTGCCTCCCCCCAAAAAAAACAGTAAGCAACTGGAGCATTTAGTAGTCTGTTTAGAGACAGAACTATTCAGTGCTGTAAAACTGGTAGGAAGGCTAAACTGGCCTCCAGGACGGCTCAAAATAAGGAAGAACTTAACAACAACAAAAAAAATGCCAACATGAAGTAGTGAGCTCCCCAGTGCTGGAAGCATTCAAGCAGAGGCTACCTGACTTTTGGTCAGGAATGCCACCAAAAAGATTTATTTCAACGTAGGACTAAGAGCTCTAGGGAACCATCTCTAAGATACTAAGATTCTAGTATTTTGTCAGATGACATTTAAAGTGACTGAAGAATTAGTCATTGAATTAGAGTAAGTTTAAGAATAGAAAATGTGGAGACAGGCTACCTGGAATCAAATTCATACTCCACATTGGCCTAAGGGAAGCCATCAGCCTATGACTGAGTTTCTGTTTTGCAGAATAAAGTCAACAGTAACATAAATTAACACTTTACAGGGCAACTGGTAAGAACTAAACAATGTGACAAGGCCCTTCCCATAGCTTCTCACTGGAACAGGATTTTCAGTAGCACTATAGGATCTAAATACAAATTTCCAACTAAAACAAAAATGCCATCCACCAGGATTCATTAATCAAAACGGGCCGGAGACTGTCCTAACCACAGATCCCAACAATAGGGTATATACGCTATTTTCCAATCAATATCCAAAAGTTCTTAAAAAAAAAAAAATTAGGGCTATTTTAATACCTTAACAAAGGCATGGTACGAAATGTCAGGCAACACAGAAATCTCCCAGCAAAAAACTAAGATGCTTCCAGTTACCGAAATCACTAGATTAACACAACACAATTTTACGTGTGTCCTACTTTTCCTTCATTCTCAGGCTTGACAGCCTGTTTTCCACCAGCTCGGTTTCACGAGTCGGTCCCACGCAACCAAATCATGCCTGTAATATGGCTGTCTGACAGGCTCCAATAAAGGGAAGTTAAGTCTTTACTGCACACTCTGAAGTTCATACGTGTATTTTACAAGGTCTCAGCTCTCCTACGAACCCTGTCTATTATAAACACAGGCTTCAGATACATTTTTCTCACTCTGAGATCACCGACACCGTGGACTGTTTGCAGGGCAAAGGGACGGAATCAAACACTGAGGCGTCAAAGAGATTAGAGGACTGCCACGGTCTGAGCTGGACCAACAGCTTGGGATCAGCCCACTCAGCAGTGTTGTGACGGTATCACACCTGCAAAGCAAACACAGCACCGGTGTGCACACAGACATGGCATCACGTTCTAGCAGCTTCTTTCTGAGGCTTACGCAGAAGTATCCTGTCGCTAGGGCTGTTCCCGGAGGATGAGCACAGGTATCCTCCTTGGACGGTTACCACTGTGAAAAACAGCCAGGTCGTCAGGGACCTCGTGGGAGGAAGGGTGAAAACTCTCAAACCTCTGGTGAGCAGGGGGTCAAGAAGAAAAGTTACCTGCACCCCCATTTTATTTACAGCACTATTCACAACAGCCGAGACACGGAATCCACCCAAGTGTCCGTCAGTGGAGAAAAAGATAGACAGCGTGATACACACACACACAGAATGGAGTACTACTGAGCCATAAAAAATGAAACCTTGTCATTCGCAGCAAGATGGGTAGAAATGGAGGTCTTTACGTCGAGTGAAATAAGCCAGTCACAGAAAGACAAAATACTGCATGGTCTTACTCATATGTGCTAAAAACGCTCAGCTCGTGGAGGCAGAGAGCAGCATGATAGTTACTGGAGGCCAGGAAGGCTGTGTGGGTGCTGAAGAGAGAGAGGCAGGTTAACGGGCACAAACATACAGTTAAACAGAAGGAACAAGCCCTAACGGTCAGTAGCACGGTAAGTGACTCAAAGGCACGTCCGTGTCCTCACAGGCTGTGTGGCCCTGGGCATGCTGCCCTACCTCTCTGAGCCATCACCTAACTGATCGCAACTACCTCCCAGATTTTCCAAATGACCAGCAGGTGACATACTGGAAATCTCTCTGCAAACTAGAAACGACTACTGAACGTACAACAGAACTATCATCATCCTCACCGAGGCCTTCTCTAATCTCATAAAATGTAAGTAATTTCTTTCTCTGGAAACCAAGAGCCACTTTTTCTTTGTACCTCCTGAAGCACTGACCACTTCCTATCCAGTAACATAAGCACGATCCGTGTCTTATCACTTCCTCGAGACTGCAGATTCTTGACCCAGATCTCACCTCTGCAGGAAGGATCACTCCCTGCCAAGCGGCTCCCACTGCCCCGATCCAGACGACAGTCAGAGCACCTGCATCATTTTATTACAATTGATTGTTTACATGTCCCTCTCGGTCACTAGATCGTAAATTCCGTGAAGGGAGGTTCCACGTCTTGTTCACACCAGTATCTCCAGTGTCTCCACCACAAAACACCAAGGGGAAGCTTTTCACCTGCCTGCAGTTTACCTTTTCTCTGCTGATCAGGAAGAATCTCCTCAACTAGGAAGTAAACATTTAATAGCATTTCAACTACTTATGAAAACAGAAGGCTTAAAAACTTTGGCAACATGGATTTGCATATAGCAAAAGTAATTTTTAGAAAATAACACACAGTAGTCTCACCTTATCCAAGGGGGATATGTTGTAAGAACCCTGGTGGATGCCTGAAACCATGAATAGTAAACTCTGCAAATACTGTGATCTCCCTGTACATACGTACCTATGGCAAACTTTAGCTTATAAATTGGGCCCAGTAAGAGATTAGTAACAATAACTAATAATAAAAGATAACAATTATAACAATATTCTGTAATAAATGTTATGTGAATATGACCCGTGTCCCTCTCTCTCAAAATATTTTATTGTTCTGTACTCAACGGTCAGATTGTGGTTGATCATGGATAACTGAAACCTTGCAAGTAAAACCTTGGACAGACGGGGATGACTGCACTCCTTTAACAAATCTGGAAAATTTTTTTACACCTGGCAAGAAGTTGCAAGCCATTTTTTTTTCCTTACTGTACAATTTCAAGGTAGTAAAACTACAATGGTCAGTTTCGATTCCTCAATCCCAATAACAGTTCCTTGCTTCCAACAGTCTGAAGATTTGAATTTTAGTTAAAGATATATTTTTTTTAAGGATTAAATAGTTGACAATTACCATAGCACTCTGGGGAAAATATACTACCATTGCTTTCTACCCTTGTTGTCAAAGACACTTTAGATGATAAACATTTTGAACCATGCCAAGCCACAAACACACTGCAGCGAATGTCAGCTGAACTGAAAAATTCCTTTGGCTCAGCCAGTCTTTAAAAAGATCCCCAAAAGAGCTCTCCAAAAACAGACAGTAACCTTTTTTGTTCTGATCGGGTGAGGACAACAGGAAAAAATATCCAGACTTAGGAAAAAAAACCATATTCCTAGGAAAGCACGGGATACTAAAGCATTACCCAGGTTATTTTATGGTTTATTGCTTAAAACACTAAAGAAAACCTAAATGCCTTATTTCTATGTGATTTTCATATTCACCCAGGACAGTGGAATGTGTTCACGTTGTGTGAATCCGCTCAAGTCAACTCCTTGAGAATAAAGTTCCTGACGACGTCTTTAACCAGGCGAATGCTTATCTCAAAATCTGCCAGGGTGACAATGCCATAAAAAAAGACCCGGAACACAGGCCAGGAGGCAGGTCTACCATTCCCTCCTCCTCATTTTATTTCGCACCAACATTACCCATTTAAAGCACACTCTGACCACCCTACGGCCAAGAAGTCCCAGCTAGGTGCACGTCTCGGCCATCTGAGCGACTTCTCCAGTGCCACGAATTATTCTCCATTCCCGGAAACCACCGCTCTCCACCCATCTTCTGTTTAGCAACCGTTCTGACAGAATACCGGACTCCACTCCCGGCAGGGGGCTCACCGGCCTCACGGACGGGCCTTTCGAAGGCACAAGAGCCTGAAGCTGGGGATGGGTACGCTTAGAACTCCAGTCACGGAGACTTTGTCAACTTTGAGTTTAAGGCAAAGCAGCAACACGGACGAAGGGCTGGCCAAGGCACTTCACAGGAACGGAACCTAACGGTGCCTCTCTCTAGCCTTCCTGGGCCCCTCTTTTTCTCAATTAGAAAATAGTTGAGGCGGTGTTGCTAGAAAAAGAGGAAGGTAACAAGAGAAGGAAAGGGGGAGAGGGTGAAGCCAAGACAAAAGAACAACATGCATGCGATTCCTGTGTGTCTTGTTCCCCAGCGCCCAGCACGCAGCTAAACACACGCAGGCACTCCAAAATATTCTTGCAACAAGAAAACGCAAAAATGAAAATGGTGGCTTAATGCCCGGGCTAGGGAGACCTGTGTTCATAAATCCTGGCTTGTCTCAATTCTCTAAACCTCAGGTCTACGGAAGGGATGACCGGAAAACCCTGGCGCTGTTTCATTTGAGCTGATGTCCTCTGCACTTGGGGACGTCTGACCAAAGGGCAGGAAGAGTTGCCTTTGGCTCCGTTGACAAGGAAGCTGCAAAACATTAAACCACACCTCATTTGACCTTAATAAACCCAGGACACTGGAGAACGGATTTATTCATCTCCCCCAAGTTCTCCCACGATTTGATTCTTTCATATTTCAGGCTACTTTTAATGACTTTCCACTGCATTCAGCAAATAAAGAATCCTCCCATTGACAATTAAACACCTGCTAATTCCTACAAAAGCATTCTAAAATTTAAAAAAGTGAAGAGTCTGATGAATAAAACATCCCCTTTATTCCATAGGGCTGAGTTCAAATAGAGAAAAATGGGTCATTAAATAAAACCTGTCAATTCTGCGAAGCTTGGTTGCCGCAGTTAGTGACCAGGTTTGTGCTTAGATTACTTTGAGGTAAAAAGGTTACATGTTTAAATATTCATTACCCCAAGAATACTTAAAAAGAATTAGGCCTTGTAAAGTCAGCAGCCATCATGAAGGATAGAACACAGGTAAGTCACTATTATTCGTTAACTTTCTGGGATGAAAATTTCCAACATTCAAGGACAGAAAAGTCCCCACATACCCATCCCCTACCTTCGACAGTTAACACATCACATACAGCAAATCTCACTTCTTTTTACCCCAACCCCACTCCCTGCCCTACTCCAACTGAATTATCTTAAAGGAAATTCCTGACATAATCATTTCCCTTATAACTTATTCAGCATCTGTCACTAAAAGATAAGGACTCTTTTAAACATAATTCCAACACTATTATCTTGTCTGTACCTAAAAGGTGGCAGTAAGTCCGTAAATCAGATAACATCCAGTATCCAAATTTCCCCATTTCAAAAAAAAAAAAAAAAAAAACAGTTTTTAACATCGATGTGTTCAAATCAGGATTCTGAATCCACATGCTGCATTTGGGCGATAGGTCTATTAAATCTCTCTCCATCCAAAGGGTTTTCTCCGCCTTCTTAAGCCGTTCAATACTTGTGTGGACTAAACCGGGTCATTCTGAGCGTAGAATTCCCCTCACTGTGGGGTTTGCTGATTGCATTCCAGGTGTTATCATTTTACATCGTGCTCTATCCCCAGCGCTTGATCTAGAAGCTTGATCTGATTCGAGTTACCGTTCCTTTTTTCCAAGAATACATCACAGGGGGTCATGTGGACACAGAAATGAAATAGGATGACGAATGTAAAATGTCCCTAATGACTGGCCAAGCAGCACTGGCACCCCTCCCCCACCAGCCCTGACTCCTGACACCGCTGGGAAGTTGGGCATCTGCCCACTGCGGGCGCCCAGCATAGGATGCACGCAGCCAGTGAGGACTGGCAGCCGTACTTCGCCGGCTGGGACTGTGATTCTGAGATGGTTACTCTGAACAGTTCGGTGGATGCAGGCAGAACTAACCTCCCAGTCACCTTCCCGTCTGCAATGTCCCAATTCCTCGGGCGCCGGTGGTTCTGAATGGTGATGCTCTGAGTGACACATTCAAGTCACCTACCCGTGCCACATTCCGCCAGTACAGAAAACGTAACCCCTTACGTCTCATGTCAAATGAAAAATGGAATTCAGGCTCCCAAATCCCCTTTTTAATGGCACACCAGCAGGCAAATACAGACTATCAAGCACAAGCAAGTTCTACTATCACTGCTAAGGGAGGGCTAAAAAAAAAAAATAACAAAACCAAAGTTAGGCTTTCTTTTTTGCTGCTGTCAGGATGGACAATGAAGAGTGCAGAACAATACATTTTTAGTTTTTAAAAAGCTTTATGGGGAAACAGGCCGCCATAAAGTAATTCATCTATAAAGCAGCAAGAGATGTCATCAGTTTCACCTTACGCTTGAATCACTCTCTTGATTCCTATTCCGCTGTATTTCGATTATGCTTTTTATTTGAAGACAAGCCCCTACAAACACATAATGTCGCCTAAAAGTGATCTTCAGAAAAAACCCTGTTGGGACAGGAAAGTTATTTATTTAATGCAGAAACTAGTCTGCTTCACTCAGGAGGTAATGGTCTCGACGCTTGAAATATTTGCAAAGAAAAAGCAGCAGCTGTAAGAACACTGCTCAAAATTTAAATGCATTTGAAGAAGTTCTGCAACAGTAGAAACTCCATTCAGCGTTTTCAAATTTTTATACACAGAGTGTGATTTAAGCAAGTCCCACCTTGGCGAACTTATAATTGGAGGAGGCTGAATTGTCAGACACTTTAAATATCCTGACGTGGCCTGTCTTGGGCACTCTAGAAGCTCTTTGATGTTCTAGGATGCCAATGGCTGGTAAACCCACCCAGAGCATCAGACAAATTTATTCTAAAGAATCCTAAGGCATGCAGAATAACAACCCATAGACCCTTGCATTTCCCACTCATGGGCTTGGAAACCCAAACAAGTGAATACCCAAACCCAAGAGCATCGTAAGAGCTATAAATTAACATCCAAAAACTATACCTTGAAATGTACTGGCCCCTTCATAAGCCCTTAAATCCCAGCAGAACCTGGAGATGTGAGCTAAAAATCACTTATACAACAGGACAAATTTTTTTGGTGGGAACAATTTTTCATAAAGAAGACGTGTTTGATTTTTCATATTCAGCTGTCACTGAATCCTCAGAATGACACTAGAAGGTAAGTACTATTATTACCCTCATTTTGCAGATAGCGAATCTGAGGTTGGGTATCAGAAGCTGTATTCTAGTGCTGGGTTGGCTTCTTTCACATATAACAACAGAAGTCCACAGGTAGGTAGACACTCAGCAGCTCACAGATGCCTAAGTCTCTGCAGTGCCCTTGGCCTTCCCGTCACATTCCCAAACGGATGCTGTAGCTCTGAGCCGCCATCACATCTGAAATGCAAACTGTGAAAAATCTGAAAGAGTAAACCTCCCCACCTGAACGAATCCCTTTAGAGCGGGGTTCTTGGAAACTCTAAACAAGCTGTACTTGTAACTCATCAACCATCCCTACCGGCACGGGAAGCTGGGACATGCAGCTTTTAGTTGGGTTCGCTGCCACCCCCAATAAGGCAAGGATCCAGGTCGAAGAAAAAGGAGTGGGGGTAGATTCTGAGTTAGCAAGTCCACCAGAGGCTCAAAGAAGTTAAAAACTGGCCCCGGTTCACAGCTATTAAATGCAAGAGCTGGGACTGAAATCCATGTTTCACCTTAATCCCAAACCCATTCTGCGACTGGGAACCACCGTGCCACACACTGCCCTCTCGGCAAACCCAAAACCTCTGTCAAGGGGTGGTCCTACGTGGAAAGGAGCTGGAGAGGGTTTTGAGCTGCTCCTGAGCTCAGTGGCCTCCCTTTCTGAATTTCAAGGTAAACAGAACTTTCGAGCACGTGAATCCAAGGAAGTGGTCAGGCCGGCAGAGCCTTGGATGTGCCCCAAACAGCAGCATTTCTAAACATGCCCTAGAGGCTGCAGTTGGTGTTGGTAGTAGAGTCTGGAAATAGGCTTGCCCTGCCTTCTGCCATTCCTCTCGGTGTTTTATTGCTTCGAGTGGTATTCACGATGCTCAGCAGGTGAAGCCTTTCACAGGCAGCCCTGCACTCAGCTTCTACAAACAGCCACTGAAGGTTTTCCTTGTGTCTTCTTCAATTGCTCCTTTCCAATTACAGAAAGCCTATATTTATAGGCATCCACTCTACCACCCTGTCAATACTTCATCTCTGCTAACGGAAAGAGATCTTCTTTCCCAATTTCAGATAGCATTGCTTAGGGAACCAAATTCTCTAGCCTGGCACACAGAGAAGGAAAACCAGGCAGAGCATCCAGTGCCAGCTATACCGACCTCCGGAACAAGCCACTAGCTCGCCGGGGCTGTTACAAGAGACTCGGGAGCCGCTTCCTGCTCCAAAGCTTGGAAACCTATTCTGTGATCAAAACCCTGCCCTGGATAAGCTCACAGAAAGCAGCTCCGGCTGTCATCAACCTCACGGTCCCTTCCCCTCCCTTCTCCACGTTCCGGTCCCCTAATCTTCTCCTGCCTTATCCCTGCTGCCATCCTGCCCTCCCCAGCCAGGCTCATCAGAATCTCTCGCGGGGAGGCATCTGAGTCTTGGGGGTGCCATCCCTAGAAACAAACCAGGGTAGGGACCAACTCACTCTCATACTGGTCAGCCATTAGCTGCCACTGCCCTGGCTCCTGCTCTTTCCAAGGCTCGGTTATCTCACGATTCCCTCATCCTGAGGAAAAAAACGCACAGTACCCTTCCAACCCCAAATTTTGGCTTTGAGTCAGTCATAATCTATTCTGTTGCTTGCAACCAAGGAAACCCTGTTGTATCAGGTGGATGTGCCTATGAGCTAACTTCCCTGATATTAGATACATAGGAGAAAATCAGTCTCTTTTGCATGTTCACAGGTGGTGCCTGAAATTCTGCAACAGGAAAATCAGGACGTCCTAACTTTTACTAAAAGCAGGAAAATAACGCTCTCCCTTGATTACATTTAGGGTGCAAATGTGCCTTCCTAAAGACAACCTGGGAAAAAGGAAGTGCCTGGAGCACTTAATCCGATTCACTAAGAGGCGGTTACTAGCTGGAAATAACCAAAAAATATTGCCCTTGATCTCTGCTCATAATCCACACAATTCAAACTTCAGACTATTACTGAATGCTCAGAACCAGAAAACAGACTCTAAAAGACACGCAAAGTTTTGCTTTGCTCAGTTATAGGATTTACAATTATTTGTATAATAAATCACAGGAAAAACACTTTCAGTTACAAGAGCGAAGTAATTTACAAGATTCATAGGTCACTGTTATTTAGTAAAATTAGGTCTTTACCTGCAGTGTCTAAAATTCCAACAACATAATCTTTCAAATCAAAATGGGTGGCAGGTCTTAAAATATGTACTGCAATCTGTCACTTAAAAATAATAGCAAAAAAAAAAAATCATCATCCAAAGTGACTGACAACAGAAAGATGCAGAAACGTACCAACTTCTGTTAGGCACTAATTACAATTAGCAAACTCTCCTTCCTGAAATCCTTCCAGCTCCCCCTTCCACATCACATTCTGTAATTTCAGAGCAAGTCTTCCAATTCAACCAAAAAAATCTAAGGGCTGAGAAACACAAAAATGCCTTTTTACCTGACAACTAAAAATTAGTTCTCTGATCACTCACTGAACAAGGTGTTGGGGAGGGAGGCAGGGAAGTCAACCGCAAAAAAAGTTAAGACTTGGTTTCTAACCTCCAGAGACTTAACTTACTGGGGCAAAGAAAAGTAAAAAAAAAACACCTAAGTGAATGATCTGTGCCCGGCAAATAGGGCACCTTCTGTTCACCTTGGTATAGAAGATGCTCTGAGGTTGAGTGCCAAGCAATATTTTCAAGACTTCCAAGGACAGGGACTGCCGAGAAAAACTGTACTGAAATTAAATGAGCATTTGCACAAGGCCAGACCCTGCGTGACTTCACATACACCCTCCTCACTTATGTGCAGAACCACACAGGTTCACTCAAATACCGTAATTATTCTAACTTCAGATGCCATGCTTTTTGGTTTTTGGAGTTTGTTTCATTTTGTTTTGTTTTTGAGACAGGATCTTTCTCTTTTATCTGGGCTACAGTGCAGTGGCATCATCGTAGCTCACTGCAACCTCAAACTCCTGGGCTCAAGCGATCCTCCTGCCTCAGCCTCCCAAGTAGCTGGGACTACAGGCATGCGCCACCATGCCCGACTAACTTTTCTATTTTTTGTAGAGACAAGGTCTCGCTCTTCCTGGCTGCTCTTTAACTCCTGGACTCAAGCGATCCTCCCAACTTGGTCTCCCAGACTGCTAGTATTACAGGCAGGAGCTACTGCGCGCGGCCATAAAATCCCTTTTTTTTTTTTTGCTTAACGAATCAGAGAATTTACTGCCCAAAGCACCTCAAAAGGCCACAAATAATTCAGGCCAGGCTTGGCCGAGCACCTAGTCCCATCCCCAGGGTCCCATCCCTTCACCCCGTCTTCTGTAGTGTTGGTTTCGCTCTAAGGCCGACTCCCACATCAAAATCTCATACTCTTAAGCCAGAAACTCTAACTGACCTCAGAAAAGAAATACATTTGGGGCCGGGCACAGTGGCTCACACCTGTAATCCTAGCACTCTGGGAGGCTGAGGCGGGCGGATCCCTCAAGGTCAGGAGTTCAAAACCAGCCTGAGCAAGAGCGAGACCCCGTCTCTACTAAACATAGAAAGAAATTAATTGGCCAACTAAAAATATACAGAAAAAATTAGCCAGGCATGGTGGCACGTGCCTGTAGTCCCAGCTACTCAGGAGGCTGAGGCAGAAGGATCGCTTGAGCCCAGGAGTTTGCGGTTGCTGTGAGCGAGGCTGATGCCACGGCACTCTACAGCCCGGGCAACAGAGCGAGACTCTGTCTCAAAAAAAAGAAATAAATAAATACATTTGGAACATAGTGCCCGGGCACAAAGAAAAGAAAGAAGGGAGTGAAGGAGTAAGGAGGACACAGAGAAGCGGGGGGGGGGGGGATAAGAAATAAAGAAAAGTGCTGAGATGAATCAGGACATAAACTTATAGGGCATAGTATCCAGGTAAAACATGACAGGTGAGCTTTAGTTGACAATCTATTTCCAGCTTACACCTCACACCTCCGGAGAAGAATCACTTCTGACTCTTTAGCATCTGTAGCTCATACCACATCATCATAGTGAAGGTTCAAGATTAAGGCATTTGTTTCAGCAAGATGCCTCCAGGATGGAAGGAAGGGCAGCCCAATATTCTCCACTGCCTGACACTGTCACCTGAGGCAGTATTAGCACTTGTCATTTCCAGCTCCGGATACCCAGGCGTTCACAAGAGAACTCACCAAAGACATGAGAAGAAGTATTTAAACTTCTATATCCATAATATTATAGTTCTAACTCCCTGCTTTGCTTTTTTTTTGTTTTTCGTTTTGTTTTGGTTTTCCCGAGACAGAGTCTCACTCTGTCACCCAGGCTGGAGCGCAATGGCATCATCACAGCTCACTGCAAGTTCAAACTCCTGGGCTCAAGCGATCCTTCCAGAGTGTCAGGATTACCGGACCGGCATGAGCCACCACGCCCGGCCACTGCTTCACATTTTTAATGTTTTACGATTTGCATAAAGTTTTAGAATAACAACACATATACATAAGTAATAAAAATGAACATACATATATTGGAGGCATGAATCCAAATTTCTTTTACTAATGGGATCAATGAAGACCACTCATCCAATGCTGAGTTAACCATTAACTTCAGGCATATTCCACTGCCAAACCAAATGACATGACTTTGGAAACACTTCATTCATTGGAGGAGGGGGGAAAAAAAACTCTCAAGTTTCATTTCGGTCTCTCCTCCAAAGGTGTTTAATTCCTAGCTGGTTCTGGGCACAATCGATGGCTGACCATTACAGACCTGGAGGGCCACCTCATTAGGAGTTCATACAGCAACCAAATCCCATTTTCCCTCTGCAAATTCAATTCGCATCAACAGCCCCATCTATCACTGGCTACTGCTGTTGGCTGCCTGATTTTGAAACGCAACATTTTTTTGAAAGATTACTGCCGACACATAATAGGCAAACTGCAATTTCAATCCCCCACGCGTGTGCCTGAAGGAGGGGGCTCCACCAGCTACAAATGTCAATGAAGCCTGTTGTTATCAGCTGTTTATAAGCCCCGTGACTTATTCCTCCAGTCACGTAAGGCAGAAAAGAAAACATCAAAAGTGCCACCATTCAGGAAAGTCCTTTTATTATTCTACTCAACGTTAGTTCCCTGGTCTCTTAATTTTCTGAGGTGTGTACACAAAATGGAACAAAATTAAGCAGTGGAGGCTGTACACGGCCGGTCTTCGTTAGGGAGAATTCAGTGTGAACGAGTAACACAACTGAGACATGTTATTTATTAAGATGTTTTCGTCGCACCTTTGTGAGAATTCATCACTTACAAGAGCTAACGTTTAAGGAGTGACATCTACTCTAACGAAGGTAGATTTCCTTGGGGTCAGAGCAGGTCCCCAAAGCCCATGAACAAATCCACTCCCTGGCCTCTTGCAAACTTCTGGCTCTTTCCATGATGCCATTTACCTTTCTTGTTGACTTCTTCCAGAAAATACGGTTTATTTTTAATGTATATTTAAGGCTGGGCATGGTGGCTCATGCCTGTAATTCTAGCACTCTAGCAAGCCCAGGTAGGAGCATCACTTGAGATCAGGAGTTCTGAGACCAACCTGAGCAAGAGTTAGACCCCATCGCTAACAAAAATAGAAGAATCAGCTGGGTGTAGTGACGCGCACCTATGATTCCAGCAATTCAGGAGGCTGAGGCAGCAGGATCGCTTGAGCCCAGGAATTTGAGGTTGCAGTGAGCTATGATGACACTACTGCACTCTACCCAGGGGGACAGAGGGAGACTGTCTCCAAAAAAAAAAAAAAAACAAAAATACCCCTCACGTTCAATATGCTACCCAACGATACCCACCAGTACCGTAATGGGAAGATAAAATACAGTATATGTCCATGGTGAATCCAAGCCCATTTTTACAGTGGGAGACCACGGAAGGCACTGCAGGCTCACTGTTTACTGTTGGGTTTCTTAAAAGCTGCGCTACTGACATTTTGGATTGGGTAATCCTTGGGTGGCTGTCCTGCACGCTAGTGGATGTTAAGCAGCATCCCTGATCGCTACCTACTGAATCCCAGTAGCACCATCCTCCCAGTCCTGACAACCAAAAATGTTTCCAGACATTACCAAATGGCCCCTTGGTGGAGGGCAAAATTGTGAACCCCTGGCTGCAAATCACTGGTCTAGTGGGTCTACATACCCACCCAACAGGCAGAAATTGTACATACACGGAGCTCCATGCATGCAGAAACCCATTACAAACTCTCGTGCCCGTAATCCTTCCTGAAACACCAAAGTCAAGTCTGCCTCCCAAACAGAAGGTGGCTATGCTAATTCTGATCCCTAAAAGTCTACTGATGGTCAAATGTACTCTATATAATAAAAAACAATACTGCCACTTTATTACTGCAATAATTCATCCAGAGAAAAAACACCTAGAAAATATCTACCATGAGTTTTCCATAAGGCATCCAACACAAAGCCTCCAGAAAGTTCAAGTTTTTGGACCCAAATTCTTCATGTGATCAGCTGTTAGGAAAAGTCTTAAGAAAAATCTCTTCAGAGCCAAATCCCTTAACAGAAGACAGATATGCTGTGATATTTACTTTAATAAAGAGATGAATCTTTTTTTTTTCCCTAAACAACCACTGCTGAACTTCTGCAAACCAATACTGAAAAAGACAATTTTTATTTAACAGTTAAAGAAACCAGCTTCCAAAAGCTCAATTGCCATCTGCAATTATAATCAGGCCTAATTTAGAATGCCCCACCATGTTTTCGTCTTAATTAAAAATGGCACATCCTTGCTAGGGAATGCAATGTGAATGCACAATTCAAATGTTCGCAGGACACACACACACACACAGACACACTCACACACACACACACACACACCCCTAATGCTGGAGTTCAGGCTTGTGAGACTTAATTATTTTCCAGTTTCCTAATGGATATAACTTCTGTATAAACTTCATTTAAGTTTCATATTTTAAATTAGAAAGGCATGTGGATTATGGCAAGACAATTTGCCAGAAATACAAATGGCTTCTTTTAAGCCTGCTGCCTTTCACACAGCACACGGCTGATCCTGTATTCCAGCCACTATTATCTTTACTCTGCATAAAAGGCACTCTGCTTCAGCGTAACATTTCCACTGATGCAAAAATAGTTTTTCCACCATGCCAAATAATAAGATTTACCAAGTACCACTTGGCCTCTTTGTAAGCTTAATAATTAGTTATAATGTGTCCCTGCACATTTATGATTCGGCATAATTTTTATATTATAATTCCTTAAAATGGTCTCCAACACTATCAGGCCTTTGCCTACAGCACATGAATGCAGACGTTATCTGAAAAACAATGTACAAATCCCCACTGTCCGTCAAAGCCATTTAAAATGTGATACAACAAAGAAGACACAAGAATGCAGGACCTAAGAACAGCATAGGTACACCTTTAACTCACAGAATTAAAGAGAAATGTTTTCATACTTATCCACTGCGGTGACTCCGTGTAAAAATCCAACTTCATCCAAAATTCTTTAGTGTCTGACTCAGGTCCCCCTGCTGGAGCAAGAAAGAGCCTCTGGCAAGGAAGGCCAGAGCGGGGTGGAAGGCTGTGAACAATAAGCTTGCCTCCCCTGTAAGCCTGTAAAATTAAGCCTCTCTCAGCTGGACAATTAGTTCTACGCAGCTAATCAGGAAGAAAGAAATGAAGGCCAACTGGTTCTTGGAAGTTCTGTATCAGCTTACCACCACCTTCTTAACAGAAAACTTCCTATGTACGAGAAGGCAGGAGAAGCACACAGACAGGAACACCCTTTTAAATTGCTTGTACACCCTGATAACCCCACAAGCAGGTCAGGTTCCTAATTACTTTAGCCAGAAGTAACAGAGGAGTGATGAAATGCCAACACCCTAGCTAGAGAAACCTCATTTAGATTCTACTATTTATTGGCGAGTTAGCCTTTGGAAAACAAGTTGACCTCTACGATAAACCGGGTAATCGGCCCCTGAATCCAGGTCCTCTGCCAGGCAACTCTGCAGTGCCACCCAGTGAACTTCTCTGTCCCCTGACTTGGGGCTTGACCGTGTGACTTGCTTCAGTTGGTAGCTTAACTTCAAGACTGAATTTGTTATTATGTAAGAATATGGGATCATCCCTCCAATCCCAAGGACAGGGGTGCAGGTAGCCTCAGATACCAACCAGGATCACCCAATCCTTCCATAAAACCAAGAGCAGTCCTTTCTGTCTTCTCTGTCCAGGTACTTCATTCCCCTCCCACTGAACCAAGTTTTCTCTCCCAGCATCGGTGGCAGGAAATCAACGACCAACAACCAACCACCTTTCTCAGAATTCCTGGGGTTCAACACGGCGGCATTCCTGGGGTTCAGAAGTGCGCCTCAATCCCGGGGTGGGTGAGAGAGCCACTATCAACCGACCATCTGTGGGGTAGGGGGTGTGGTAGAGTCATGGGGGGGGGCTGCCACATCCGGTTGGATACTTCACGTACAACAAAAAGGGGCCTGGTCAGTTACGAGCAAAGAAGTCCAGCCCGCACACTCCGCTTGCCAAGCCAAGTGCTCTGGCTGGGGCTGCCCTCCACCAAGAGGAAGATGCGTCTTATTCGGCACAAAGGTGCCGTTTGCTCTGAAGGGGTAGCCAAGCGGGAGGATGAGGGTGTCTGCCCACGGTGGGGAGAGGCGCTTGGCGTGGGGCGTTCGTGTCTACGAGAACTGAAGAGGGTGTCTACATGCAGCAGTGATCCAACGCGCAGTGGAACAGACTAAGAGAGTAAAAGCCCGAGAAACTGTTCCCGACCCGAAGCAGACCGACAACTGACGTATGATCCTAAACGGTGCCTTTTGTTATTGGGACAATCGGGACATATTCGAACACGGTCTGAGGATCAGAAAGATTCAGGATTATTCTGGAGGCAAAGCCTGCAGGACTTGGCTGACGATTCTAGAAAGCCACGCCATGAGACCACCTGTTAAGTACAACTGTATTCACCATCCAAATTCCTTGAATTAGATTCAATACACAGAGGTCACAGTATATTGCTGATGGTTTTCTGTCCTGGTCACCTCGTGATTCTTTCAGGGTGGGAAAAAAAAAAGGCACAAAAAAAAAACCCTACCCCCTATTCTATTGTGAGGCTCCCAATAACAGTTTTTGTTTGAAAGTGAGACTATGCCATATTTAACTTATGTAACCACTCCCCCCGTAATAAACAACACCCAGCTCATTCCAACCTCACAGCTGTCCTTCCCACAAAGAGACCCTCCCACTCCCAGACTGACTCATTGGTTCTACCCCCATCTCATCAAAGATCGTACCTGGCACTGTAATGGGAAGGGTTTAAACAGATAATTTAACCTTGAGAGGGTGTTCATTTCACTCAACACATCCTTCCGATCTAAGAAACACACAAATTCCCTTTCACCCCAGCGTGTCTGTCTTTAATTGTGACAGCAATGCCGAGAAATTCACTTTCAAAGAGCGGATTGAGCCACGAGGGAATATTAATACCTAAATATTGAAGCAGTCCTGATGCTTTGCTCAAAGGGAAGCTGGCTTTGATAGATGAAAGGGTTCCAAAATGTCTCTGGTCTATGTCTTTTTTAAAAAACATGTTTTTAGCATATTTTCATCTCTCTGCATTAAGTCGGAAAAGTAAAAGGTACAGTTTATTTCTCTTCGAAATAGGAAAAGCCCTTTCTTTGCTTCCCATTGCCAGCAAATGCATTTGCTAGGACGCTGCTAGGTGTCTGAGTGTCCTAGTCTGAAGGGTGTGATTTTTTTCACTTTTGAATGTGGAGGCATAAACGTTCTTTCGACTCTTTGACAGCCCGAGTGTAAGCCTCTCTGCTGTGCTGACGGCGGCTACACAGAAAGCATCTCCCACCCAAGGTGAGCACAGACAGCGAGGGATGGAAGGAGTGTTTGGGGCAAAGCTGACCTGTCCTTTGTCATCCTCTGGTCCACGGTAAAGGCTGTTCCACCAAACGATTAGAAGTACCAAAAAAAAATTCATTCCAGGAACCAAAGAATTCAGAACGAGTAATAGGATCCCATTCCCCTGACGCTGATATCATCAAATTCTCTCACGTGATTTACAACCTGGCAATTGCTCTCTTTCCATTGATTACCCTGCAACTGTGGGATATAACTGCTCTCTGCCCATTCCAATAACTCTGAAGTGTTGCCCTGAGAATACACTAATGCACCTTTAATGCAGAGAAGACGGGGGGGGGGGGGGGGGGGGGGGGGGGCGGGGGGGGGGGGGGGGGGAAAAACGAACGAACGACACACCGGCGGGAGAAAGCATAAAGCCAAAAAACATTTCAAAAG
>CAUYRT010023605.1:0-26770 GCA_963574885.1 Lepilemur ruficaudatus
TAGTTCCCCTCCTGTGTTCAACATCCTTCCCTATCAAGCCTCCAGTGACATTCCAGGCCAGGCAGGGAGCCCTTCTTCTATCCATAGTAACTTCTGTGTATCGCTTGCGTTACTTATAAAACTAGGTAATGAAATTGATCACTTTGAAGTCTCTATTCCCTCCTTAGCCTGTAAGTAAGCACCTCAAAGACAAAGACCATGCCCTTTCTGCCATTGAAAACCCAGCATTTAGCTCAGCCACTGGCTCACAGAGACTCACTAGGAGTTTTAAAATTAGATTGAGCATGTGGGAGCCAATAAGAGACTGAATTATATTTTCATGGGGCAGGATAAATATTTGAATAGCATCAATTTCTTTTTAAACCTTTTGATATAATCTATACTAAATATGCTAATTTTTTTAACAGAGCCAAACTCCAAGGGTTTATAAGCCATTCACCCATAACAGGCTAGAAAACTGAAGGTGTTTGGCCACAGGGATGTCACAAAGCCAACTGCTTTCAAGAGATGGGGAGGGATGCAGAAGCAAGTGCTGGCTTTGGGATCTCACATGCTGGGTTCACATCCTGACTCCTCCCCTTGCCCACTCCTCCCACTACCTGGGATGGGAACACTCACCTTGGTATATAGTCCCCGAGGTCCCAGTGAGATAGCATCCAAGCACCTGGCCTCTGTCACCACACCATACAAGGTGGCAGTTATTCCTCTTGTGATATTTTCCCCATATTCCCTAAAATGAACATACGCTTTCCATCCAGAGTGTTTGCAGACAAAAAGAAAAAGAAGGTTCTAAAGGCTGGAAAGTCACCTGACTATGGCTCTTAGAAAGTCTCTAGCAGTATAGTGTGTGTGTCCCAGTGGATGAATTGGCTGTCCCAAGGAAACACTAGGGTGCTGTATCACAATGCAGTTTTCTTCCCTGACAGCTAATACTGTGTTCTTTACTGAATTGCTTAAAAGCCCTTTTTGAAAAGGAGTGATTATTAAATTCCATCCTCATCATGTGTTAGTGATTTTTGGGGGGACAAATTGTTTTTTTTTTTTTTTTGCAATGTTATTTTTTGTTTTTTATCTACCCTATTTGAAACTGTTTGCTTCTCCTTTAGTACCTAATAAAGCATGAAATCAGATAAACAGGTAGAGGTTTCCTAAATGTTAACTTTAAAGGCATTTCACTTGAACTCAAAATATATGTGTACAGATGTTTTTGCTTCTGCCTTTGGGCATAATTATAAATTAGTCATGGTTTCACGCATATTTAAAAATTATTTTAAGGACAGACTTTTTTTTTTTGGTCTGGCTACTGCTATGAAATGGTATAGAATGAGCTTATCCTTCTGCCTGTGCTCAGTAAGAAAGACAGATGTCAGTGGATTTGCAACACTTTTGATGTATTATTTTGCAAGCACTTTCACACGAGTAGCTCAGACAAGGGGCCACACAGTTGTGTGTGCATCCTATGCTAGTATATAATAAAGGGGAGGTTCAATGAAGTGTGCCTGTCTCGTTACAAGTCTTATCAGTACAAGTTCTAGTTAGACAGGCGATTAATCTTCTCAGTTCCTACATCTGTGTCCTCTATGGGCCAAGAGCGCTGGGCAGGGGAAGGATGTCAAGGACCAGTCTAATTCATCTTTGCGGTGCCTGATACAGTAGGTGACCAGCAAATGTTCTTTACTTGAAGGAATAGATGTATTAAGCATTTTCCGTGGTCTCATCTTAATTGAATAAAATAGATACGATCATAACAGAAAACAAAAGAACCTTGTGGAAGGACATTGGGGTGGGATGTGGTATCTTGACATCCATGGCCACACTTGGTGATCCAATTATAGTGATAAAAGGCAGACGGGACAGGGGAGAGGTAAGTATAGGTGTTAGACCACAACTCAAACCCTCTAATGGCCAGCGTTGGTAAGTCTGCAAATGTAGGACAAGCAAATAGTTGTGAGTTTAGTTTTTTTGTTTTTCTGGGTTTTTTTAGAGATAAGAGCAAGATCCTGGAGTGCAGTGGTGTGATCATAGCTCACTGTAACCTCAAACTCCTGGGCTCATGTGATCCTCGTGCTTCAGCCTCCCGAGTAAAGGCGCATGCCACCATGCCTGACTAATTTTTAAGATTTTTTTGTAGAGACAGGATCTTTCTATGTTTTCTGGCTGGTCTTGAACTCCTGGCCTCAAGCTATCCTCCTTCCTTGGCCTCCCAAAGTGCTAGGATTACAGGTGTGAGCCACCATGTCAGGCCAAGAGTTTAGTTTTCAGTCCTAGCTCTGCCATTTACAAGCTGAGTAACCGTGGGCAACGTATATCACCTCCATAGGTATCCTTTTTTCTTAACCTATAAAATAGATAGAATGAGTTAAGGAAAATTCTTAAGGCCTGGCACATAGTGTGGGAGCTCATAAATTTTACCTATTGTTTTTAATTCTCTGGCCAGTCATCAAGACACAGGTCCAAAGAGACTCCAAAAATTCTCAGTTCTAAAAAGTGGTCCCCAAGTAGAGGCATCTGGGTTTGCATGGGGAATTGTAAATAGGCCAGCAGTATCTGGGAGCTTCCCAGGTCCAGGGATCCAGGCAAGGGGAAGATATGCTCCCGTCCTCCCACAGGCCTGGGACATCAGTCGACTCTCCATAGAAAACAAAACAGAAACAAGTCGCATGAACCAGAATGTATAATGAGAAGAGGAGAGAAGCCTTCAAGAGTCTGAGTAAAGAAACCCTGTTACCACTAAGAGGGACATCAGAGACAGCACAGGAGCTACACTGGCACATTTAGATGATGATCAAGGGCAGTGGAACAAGGATCTCAGAGTGAAATGCAAGAGCCCACCATTTACTACCACATGAGTGCACAGAGCCTCATACTTAAAGGCTCTGTGTTTTGGCGGTATTGCATACTAACTCTGGTCCTCGATTAGAGGTCCCAGTGTATGCACTGCAGAGAGGGCTATGAGGAGTCCTGCAGTAAGAAAGCCCATTTGACTTTGTTTAACCCAGAACTATTTCTTTGTGTGACATCTATGAACATTGCAGAAAACCTTAGGCAATAATGATTTAAGGCTTTTATTAACCCAAGTCAGGATTCATTCATTCAATATGTAAATATTTATTGAGTGCTTACTGTGTGCCATGCACTATTGTAAGCACTGAGGATACCATAGGGGCAAAGCATACCAAGCCTCCTACTTCGCAGTGTTCATATACTAATGGAGCAGGAAAAAAAAAAACCCAAATCAATACAATGTTACATTATAAATTTGCTTAAGTGCTATGAAGACCAAAAATGCAAAAAAAGCAGGGGAGGATAAAGAGTGAGTGGTACACATGCATGTGTTGGTGAGCAGGAGGGTTCTATTTCAGTTGGGGTTCCTAGGGAAGTCTTTTCCACTTTGACTAGATGACATCTGAGCACATATCCAAATGGAGTGAGGAATATTGGCTACTGAATTAGAACCAAATTTCCCCTCGTTGGAGGCTGTCTGTAGACCCAGCCAAACAGGAATTGCAGAATCATGGGAAATTGGGCTGACATGCTGATAAATAACTTTCTGACTCATGGACATTTCCATTAGGTTTAATATTAAGTCTTTAGAGAGATCCAAAGCATTCTTGATTTCTGATCTGTTTTTCCCCTTTTGTTCAGTCTAAGTTACTGACTTTACACCAGGAGCTAGGTATTATTTAGACATGCGGTAGGGGACGGACAATTTAGTTCTTGCCTTGGGGAACTCAGAGTCTAGTAGATAAGACAGATATGTAAGCAAATAACTGCAACATGTAGAAAAATGTGCGGAAATAGAAAGGCACAGGGTACAGAAGGAGCACAGAGGTAGGAGAAATAAGACTGTCAGAGAGATGAGTGGAGGTGGCCATTGGCGGAAAGCTTCACAAATATCGAGTGAGGATTTTGAAAGATGATTTGAAATTCATCTTAAGGAAAATGAGGCAGGAAAAGAAACAGAAAATTCATTGTATGTGCAAAGGTACAAATACCTGAGATAGCATGGAAGATTCTGTTTGGAGTATGTAAGTATTTTTGGAATGTGAGAGATAAAGGCAGAGAAAATGGGCTGGACGCGGTGGCTCACACCTGTAATCCTAGCACTCTGAGAGGCCGAGGCGGGAGGATTGCTCAAGGTCAGGAGTTCGAAACCAGCCTGAGCCCGTCTCTACTAAAAATAGAAAGAAATTATTGGCCAGCTAAAAATATATAGAAAAAAAATTAGCTGGGCATGGTGGCACATGCCTGTAGTCCCAGCTACTTGGGAGGCTGAGGCAGGAGGATTGCTTGAGCCCAGGACTTTGAGGTTGCTGTGAGCTAGGCTGACACCACGGCACTCTAGCCCGGGCAACAAGAGTGAGACTCTGTCTCAAAAAAAAAAAAAAAGAGGCAGAGAAAATGGAGTTGCTGTAAGTGGTAAGAGATGCTGTTAGAGAAGGAGGGGACTTCTATGCTATGCTAATGAGCAGGACAGCACTCTTAACCTTGACTGCACATTAGATTCACCTGGGGGACATAAAAAATATCAGTGCCCTAACGTGGTACTTCTCAATCTAATGTGCTTATAAATCACTTAGGAATCTTGTTAAAATGAGATTCTGATTTAGTCAATCTGGTCTGGGGCCTGAGATTCTGCATTTCTTAATGCCAGTGCTATTCTAGGACCACCCTTTGAGTAGCAAGGCACTAGACCAATAAGAACTTTTGGGGGTGGGACCTGTGCATCAGTATTTTTTTTAAAGTTCTACAAATAATTCTAGTGTATAATGAGAGTTGAAAACCACTGCTGTAGGTTATAGGGAATAATCAAAGGGATTCAAGCAATGAAGTCATTTGATCAGGTATAAAGAGTTGTCATCATTTACCTTATGGCAGTGATGTAGAGAATGGATTGGAAAAAAATGAGACGAAGAAGAAGACCCATCAAGGCACTAGACTAAAGTTCAAGCAGGAGATGATAGGAGTCTAAACTAAGATGGTAACAATAGGTGTGAAAAGGTACTTAAATATAAAGTCAGCAGGGCTTGAGGGTCCTACTAATGAGGAGGAGGGCAGGGTTTGCTAGGTAACAAGTTTTCTCCTGTGTTTTTGGCTTGTGTGACTGGCGGTGCTATGAACCAAATGAGAAAACAAATATGAGAATAGCATTAAGAAGTGTATGTCCAACAGCTTATTCAATAGAACTTAGAGCTAGGACTTCTTCTCATTGCTTTACATACCAGCATTCCATATAAGAAAACATACGACAGGAGTCAGCTTGAACAACAGTTCAATAATACAACCTCCCAAGAAGAGAAAGGGCCTCACTGTCTTTGTTCAAAGGCCCAGTTTTTTCCATAACTCAGTAGCCACAGAATGTCCTTGCCCACTGTGAGAGTCAGTGATCAATGAGATTACTTGAATCCTTATGAATGGAAGCCTTTAAGAAGCTACATGGGAGAGACAAACTATAATCTGGGCAGCACAGGATTGGGAAAAGACCAAGTCACTGAAGATTTTGTCCCGTGAGGCATGTCAAACCAAATCTGGATTCTGGGCCAGATTTAAGTAGTGACCTTTCTACTACACACCCCCAAGATGCTCTGAAGACATACTGCTATTTTCTGTGAGGTCAGGATCCAAAAGCCGAGTAGTGCAAAAGTAGATAAAAAGAAAGTTGCTCTAGATCCACTCTTCTCTGAATCAATAGGTTTTGATACTTCTCAACTAGAAACTAGTAGTACTGAACCATTTTGCAACAACTCAGTAGGTCACATCTCATTAGTTTTTCTTATGTATGAATGAGGAAGAAAAAAGAAAAAGGAACTTGGACATGACAGCTCTGTGAGATCTGTTTATGTGAATGGTAGTAGATAAAGAAGATAAAAGCTGAGTTTTGGGGACTTTGCATTTCTATCAATACCAAGAGGAATTGGGGAATGGGAAGATATAAGATGTATTTATTTTTTCCTTCTTTTCTTGATTAGTCAGAGCCCTAGAGACTCCTGAGTCCTTGAATCTCGCACTGGCAGCCAAGAGCACAGAGAGTTTGGGAGGCATCTGTCTGACTGTTCCGCAGCGTGGTGCCTGGTGCCATTCTCATCTCTCCCGGACTTCTTTCTGCTTGACGATAGGTTCCCGCGTGCATTTCAGACACTAGAATCCTCTGGAAGTCTCATAAACTGATTGGCAGATGTGAAAGCCCAGAGCTATAAAACATAAATTAAAAGCAAACATCAATATTCTGAGGATGTGGAGCAAACATTTTCTGAATTAGTGGTGGGAACCATCAGTAGCTGCCACAAAACAGCGTTTCCTTCTGGGTTCACGTGTGCCTTGCAGTGACCTTGTTCAGTGTTTTCAGAGACAGCATCTCACCTTGTTCATGGGTGTGTGTCTCTTTACTGAGCTGTACAAAACTTCTTGTTCACTTTGTTTTCTTAACAGTAGAAACTCTTGCCAAGGTAAAATAAAGCAGGTAATGCCCAGGTCACTGGCCTAAAGAACAAAGAAGCAGGATTTCTGCTTTATTTGCAGTTTGGTAAAGTTTGTTCCTTATTTTGAAGAAATGTATTATAATATCCTATTCTGCCCTAGAGTAAGATGACAGGAAGTTCTTGAAACAGAAGCCCACCTTTCTTCTTTTTCTTCTTCTGTGTTCCAAAAACATTTAAGCCGTTAGGTGTTGCTGAGATCACAAGCTGTTCAGTTTCAGAATTCATAATGTTAAAAAATCCCAATCTATACTATTCTCAGTGTGTAAAGTCTGCAGGCTTGGGTGTAGAGAAGAATGAAATGAAAGTGGGATGCTAAAATAGAGTGGCATGTGGGACACAACTTTCAGTTCAGTCCCTGGAGAGCACGGTATTTTGTCACTGCTTTCTCTTCCAATGGTCAGGGCACCATGGCTGGTGATCCTTCAGAAATGAAGACCAAGCCCTGTGGCCAGGATGGCTGTGCTTCACAACCAAGTGCTCCTCTTGCTCTTCCCCCTGGAGGGCCAGAAAGCAGTACCATTTTATGAGACAAGAAAAGCATCACAGTTCCTCAAGTAGCAGATTACCTCCAAGTGGGTTCTCTTGGGAAAAGGTATCATTTATGCCCTGAAATTTGGGGAAATAGCAATTACTTATAAGCTGACTGTAACTCCAGAAGTCAACCAGGGTTCAGTTGAGTGTGATGTGAACTCTGTCCTTGGTCCTATAAAGAAGCCACATGGGGTGCAGCTGTAGCCTGGTGAGATGCTGAGAAAACAGCTTTGGGAGGATTTATTTTTGGTGTTTTGATCTTTTTGTAATTCTCCACAGCTGCAATCTAGTTCATATATACTTTTTGTGTTTCCCGAGGACTCCACCCCGATCTGCCTCTCTGGCATTGGTGTCCCACTGCTTTTCACATCTCAAACTGAAGGACTTAGTGATCTACCATTTCTTTTCACTGGAGGTTGGCTTGGTGCCTTGCTAGTCAGCAGTTTCTTTGTCATGAGTGGGTGGACTGTTTTAATATAACAGAACTCTCGTTTTTTGAAAGATGTCAATTTTGCGTATGGAAACACAAGTTTGTAGAAATAAAGAGTACTTTTATCTGTCATAGGATGTTACATTATATATTTTTTAATCTCTCTCAAACATTCCTAAACCTTTCTACAACATTTTTGTCACAAACTGTTCCACTCAACAAGGACATAGGGAAATCAAAATCAATACGGTGCTAAGACATAGTTGAGTACCCACAGGGCCAGTGTTACACCGGGCCACGTAGGGGATTTGGACAAGAAAGACCACCTGAGCCCCGAGAGATTGGGGGTAGGAAGTGAATTCACTGGAGGAGAGGGCTTAAGACAAGCCTAGAAGAATGAGGGAAACTTCTGGCATGTTGGGTCAGTGAAACAACTGCCGACAAGTGCATAGTGCACTCTGAAGATTTAGTGAGGCTTGTATCTTGGCTGGATCTAGGAAATCACAATGTGTGGTAGTTGATAGTAAGATAGCACTCAAAATCCTAATTATTAAATATGAGGAATTTAAATTGAGGATGTTAAGAAGTTACACACTATTGAATTTCATTTTTTCTCCTAGAATTTGAAAATCCTATCACCTATTTTACTTTTGGTGATAAGTAAAAAGAGAATGAGAACATTCCCTTGAATTTGAGAGTCAACTAAATTGGAAGCAACAGTTTCAACCAAGCCAAAAAAAGAAAAAAAAAAACACCTATACCTCAGTTAAAAAAAAAAGAAAACAACAGTTGTACACTCTTAAGATTCCTCTAATTCATTAAGAAATACTGAAACCTTTGGTTAGGAGTTTCAAGTGTTTACTTTTTCCCTAAAACAATGTCATCCACTTTAACCACCAACACTCAATAATTCCAAATTTAGGTTAAATGCAGAGAGCAGATTCAGGTTTTTCCTTCCAAATGCAAATGTTCACATCCAAATATGTCAAAAAATCATAGTTATTTTCTTCTTCCTGTGGAGCCCCAGGAACCCAAAGGGATGATTATTAAAGGATGAGCCTGGCTCCAAGTCGCTCTCAGAGAAAGGAAGCAGTAACTCTACTCCGAGGAAGGCCAGATGCTGAAGATGCTGTTGGTCAGAGATTAGCATAGTACACTGGGTTCCAGATGATCTGCCTCCCATGTTCACTGCACGGTCTGATTGCTAGGCATAGAAGAATCCTGAATCACCCCTGTCACTCAATGTGTGGGTCACATTGTCAGCAAACAGCGCAATTATCACGCCCATGACAATTGGAAAAAGGGTGAAATTGTGCATGATGAATTACAAAAGGCAGACATCTAGTCAAGTATGGAATGTGAACTTGCAGGTCTCCCATAACTTGGTCTTTAAACTCTGGGACTTTTAAATTTGAAGTTACAATTCCACATTGGTTCCCAGTGATCGTTTAGTACCAGAGATGGTATTTGAAATTCATTACCAGAACCAGGAATAGTTTTTAAAAATGCTGGATTCTTCAATATTTGGGATGCAAATGGCTCATACATGAAGTGCAGATATCAGATCACATGAGCCCAGAGACAACTCAGCTGCCTCTACAGACTCCAGTCACAGGAGTAAAGACAGACAACCAGCGAGTGGTCCTTCAGAACAAACTTCTTCAAAAGGCAACAGTCTAACTGATAGTCCAAATATTCTTCAAATCAGAGCAAAATTTTCTATGTGATCAGGACAAATGTAGGAGGCCAGCAATAGGCAAATATCCACGAAATACACTTCTTTTTCTTTTCCAGCTCTGCATGGTCTTTGTACTTCTTGTTTGTCTTGTCTTGTTTGCCAACATCGGGATCATCTCAGCATCACACTCTATTGATTGTCTTTACTCTTAAGAATGGGTCACATTTTCTGAGTTGTATGTTACATAATTTTGGATGACATACTGGTCATCACAATTGTTACAATGCAGAGTCTCTTGAATCTGTTCTGTTCACCCAAAAAGTGTCAATTGTTAGTTTGTTTTAGCAAGCAGCAAAATTACTTGGACTCAGACAGAAAACTCTGTCTCTTGGGTGTCAGCTTAAATTTTAGTTTAGTTCTTTTATCTTTAGCTGGGCTATGCACATGTGTGGTTCCAGGTCATCCAGAGATTTGAACAGTTCATACACAGAATTTGGAATGTTTCCTCCTTAGATTTTTCAGTTCTGGAATTTTCCTCTTCTTTTTCAGAGAGGTGGTTGCCCCAAACTCTGTATGATAGTTTTGTAGTCCAGAAAGGCTACAGGTTTTCTCTTAAGAGTTTTAGCAGCACTGCCTGAGGCCTGTGCTGCTAAAGCCATAAAAGGGGGACCTCACCCAGTGCCCATTGTCTTCCTCTTCTTCCAAGTGTAGGCTCCTTTTCAGAATCTGCTTGTCATTTTTCAGTCTTTAGTGTTCTCATTTATTTTCTTTTTAGTTTGCTCAATGTTTATGGTTAAGATTTTTGGGATAGCTGGTCCAGTGTGAGCTTATTAGGCTATTCCAGAAGCAAAGCTCTGCTGGCAGACTACTGAAGTAACCCACATTTGAGTGGTAAGTGCTTAGATTAGCGCAGTAGCATGAGCCATGGAGAAAAGTAAACAAATACAAGAGATAAAATGTAGAAAAGTTTGCATGACAGCTAGGAGTGAGGAATGAAGATAAAAAAGATGTCATGGTATTAAGCTGGAGTTGCTAAGAGAGAGAAGTACAGTAAAAGAGACAAGGAAATTGGACTGCTGTTCACTAGCTCAGGCTGCCATAACAAAATATCATAGACTGGGTGGCTTAAACAACAGAAATTTTTTTTTACAGTTCTGAAGGCTGTAAGTCTGAGATAAAAGTACTAACAGATTCAGTTTCTAGGGAGGGCCCTCTTTCTGGCTTGCAAATGATTACCTTTGTCTCTGTCCTCACATGGCATAGAGAGAAAGAGAATTCTCTGTGTCCCTTCCTATGAAGATACTAATTCTGTCACATCAGGGCCCCATCCCTATGACCTTATTTAACCTAAATTAATTCCATAAAGGGCTGTCTCCAAATACTGTCATGTAGAGGTGAGGGTAGGGCTTCAACATATAGTATTTGGGGGGAACACAGTTCAGTCCATAGCTCATGAGAACCTGTTTTTTTTAAAAAAAGATTATGAATTATTTTGGATTTTCCAAGTGTGAAATGAACAATGTTCAAGTTGTTGGAGGTCTGGAATGCAGCATAGAAAAGGGGAGATTATTGATAATAGATTCATGATCCATCAACATAGGGCTCAGAGCTGAGGCCATGGAGCTGGATGAGTTCTCTAGGGGAGAATGCAGAGATGAATACAGAGGACAAAGGGGCGAAGACCAAGCCATGTGCAAACTCACAGATGGTGAACGAGGAACAAATCAGCAAATAAAACAAGTGTCAGAGAGAAAGGAAGAGAAGCAAGAAAGTAAAATAGTGTCAAGGAAGATAAGGAAAAAAAGAGGGCCATGAAAAAGTGGTTGACAGTGCTAAATGCACTCAGGGAGGTCTTGAAAAGGCCCTTGTCAAAAGGCTCTGGATCTGTGAATTAGAAAATCGTTATTGACTTTTGAGGAAGCAGGTTCAGTGAAGTGATTGGGAAGAGATTCAGATGAAAGTGGCTAAGGAAAAGTGGGGTGAGGGGTATGAAAGACGTTTCGGGAGCATAAATGTAGAGTTGGATTACCAGGGCAGTGACTGTAATCGGGGACCACTGACATGTCCACAACTTTGCCCAGAGCAAATTGAGTTCAGCCCTGTTCAGAAAACTACTGCTTTCAGCTGACCCTGGTCATTCTTTCAAAAAATAAATCATTGTGCATCAACTCTGCTAAATAATGTCATATACACTTGAGATAAAACAAATAGTCCCTGCCCTCGTGTGGTATCTATGTCTCTTCTGCTCCTTACCAATTTTCAACTTCTGTTCTTTTTCTGCACATTCAGATTTTTTCCTTAGAGAGCTGGTGCTCAACGGACCTCTTCTTAACAGCGCCATCTTCCTTACCCTGCGTGAGCCCCATCTAAGCATACTGTCAGCTTTTTGGGAGCAGGAGAAAAATTGGATGCTTTTTCATGAAAACTCCCATCTAATTATTTTTTTAAATTAGTGCCTAATACAATAAGGATACTGCCAATTATCAAATGTGCTGGCTTAACTTTATTGTAAGTTTTATTTGATTATAAATAGGAACTCTATATATAAACTGAATGTTTAGTAAGCACTAGACTCTGATTCAGTTAGACTGGGGCCAATACCAGGCATTAACATGTTTTAAAAGCTTTCCAGTTGATTTTACTCTGCACCTGGGATTGAGATCCACTGAATTAGAGATCTGTTGTTTTGTGGTGCTGATTTTGTTTCTAGCTCTGAGGTGGGAACAGAAATACAAGTGTGCTCTGAGTTTGAAGCGTTTTCTGCTCTCTGCCCTGATTTTTGGCTGACTCCTACTAGCGTCCTGCCCAACTCTAGCTTAATGAAGATACTAGGAATAATGTTAACCTCACAGTAAAGATTTTTTAATCCAATGCAAATATAGTTTTACAGATGGGAAATGATTGTGCCTGAAGTTATTATATCTGTTTCCAGATGAGAATGTATTTTTAATTTCTAATGAGTCATTTTTTGTGTGTGTAATACTCGTTTTGACTTGCATTAGTTGGCATAGCTTGGATTCTAGTCACTTCCAGAATACCTTTTAAATTGTTTTAATATAAAGAAAAGGAAAATTTGAAGCCTGTGGTTTTGCCTAATAACCCTATTTGGAGCAAGATAGAGTCTCTGTCTTGAATAGACTCTATATATCTAGCTACATTCTGGATGTTTGATAGAAATAATACCACGGGCTATAGTCCCTACCCTGATGTTGAAGAGAAAAGACATACAGGCCAAATATGTAGAACAAGAAGGCAGAAGTTATACCAAGCCCCATTTTATGTCATTGGCATATTGAAGTTATCTGTTGGTGTGATACTAAATGAGAGAGAACAACTTCAGAAGTCTGAAAGGAGCATGCAGCTTACTTAAGCTTCTTGAAGATCCTGGGGAAAAGGAGATGATAGATGCTAAAATGTACTGAAACCAAGCTTAACACCTGCCCAGTTCCATCACTTTTTTAAAACCCTGAGAAGGCACAAAACACAACCAAGAAAACTTGCCATTACTTTTATAACCCTTGGTCTCACTAGATAAGGAAGAGATAATTTGGCCTTGGGAGAAAGAAACAAATTATAGAATATGGAAGGAAATGGGGATTGTAGAAGAATAACTGGCATTTAGGAGACCTCTCCCCCATAAATATTGGTTGAATGAATGAGTGAAATGGGAGTGAAACATACTGAAAAATAATTTGGGCTGAAGTAGAGATTTACGTCTGGAAATTGCCTGTTGCCATATTGAATCAAGTTTTAAATTATTGGTGTGCTTATTTTAGCCAGGATGTATTTTCACCACTGATACAGTGACTGCCAAAGGGAGGAAAAAGGAAAGGGAGCTTGTCATAAAAAGAGATGTGAGTGCTTTCTCCTGCATGCTTTACTCGCCATACTCCATTATAGCGCATGCATTCTTACCAAGGGTGGCCTAAAATGCTAAAAGAAGCTTTGTCTTTCAAAACTCATCAGAATTTTGTTTGTACCACTAAGAAATTAACCTACCTGGCTAATTTAGAAAAACTTTCTATTGTCTTCTACTTCGATTCTTTCTTTTCCTTCACTTCCATCGCAGTCAATCCTATTAGTGAAATGGGTTGAAAGCTACCTAGTGCCTTTGATTAATAGTTGCTTGGAAATTTTACAATAGATTCTTCTTTTGATACACTCAATGATCAGTCATTAACTTTAAGGTGGTTCTGATACTTAATTTTATATGCAGCATTGATGTTTCATTTATATAGCATAAAATTCATTTAAAGTGTATAGCTCAAATGTTAATTTTAGCAACATTATGCAGTTATACAGCCATCATCATGGCCCATTTTGGCCACCCTCAGCCCTAGGCAACACTAGCTCTGCTTTCTGTAGCTATGGTTTCCTGTAGTTTTTTGCAGAAACTTCATCTGAATGGAATCAGAATATCTGATATTTATTTTTAATTTAGAAACCTAGGTTTATTAGGCAGAGATGGTGGCTCATGCCTGTAATCCTACCACTCTGAGAGGCCAAGGCTGGAGGATCACTTGAGGTCAGGAGTTTGAGACCAGTGTGAGCAAGAGCGAAACCCTGTCTCTACCAAAAAATAGAAAAAATTAGCTGGATGTGGTGGTACACACCTATAGTCCCAGCTACTTGGGGGCTGAGGCAGGAGGATCATTTGAGCCCAGGAGTTGGAGGTTACAGTGAACTATGATCACACCATTGCACTCTACTTGGGGTGACAGAGCAAGACTCTATCTCAAAAAAAAAAAAAAGGAAACTAGGTTTATCTTACTAAAATAAGCAAGACCAACTAAATTAGGTGGATCTTGTATTTCACTATAAACAGCAGCAGAATAAATTAATTAGAAGAATTTTCTTAATCAGGTGCTAAGACATTATGGTACACCTCATTTACTTTGCTGAATTACAATTTATTTTCTTTTTGTTAGATATCTTGTCTAGTTTTGAGCTATGCATTACATGTTACCTGTTTAAGAAAAATGGATTAATATTCTTTCCAACTTCAGGCTTATTCTAAGGTCTATTTTATTATGACTGTTTTTTTTTAGAACTACACTTACTTATGTGTACCTGAAGAGACAGAGATAATGAGCCTTCAAACATTTAGGGATAGGTACACGGATGGAAGACGGCTTGATGACTTTCATATATTTAGGCCTCAGGAAAGTTGTTTTTGAGTTGTCAGAATGTTGAGAATTAATAAGTTGCATATATTTGGAATAGAATTTCACTTTTTGTGTGTTTTTGTTTCACAGAAGGAATGTGAAACATGTTCTAGCAAGGAACAAAGCATTACAGTGGACAAAGTCATATGTTTTACCGGAATTTCCCTATGACGTCAAATGCATGTTGGCAGAGCGGAAGTGTCCCGACCACAGCATAAGGATAAGGATCATTGAGTTTCTCCAGGCCGACATGACTAAGTATCTGGAGGGCTCGCTGTGAGTAGTAACAGTGCAGACTTTCTGCCTGGGGAAAGGTTCTTTTTTCAGAGTAGAGTAGAATTCATTTGGAATCAACTCTTTTCAGATTGGGGATGACATATTGGTAATATGTCCAACATTGCCCACTATTTGAATGTCTATATTGTTATATAGAAAGATTTGAAGAAAAACTGAGTATAATTTCGACTCATCTTAAAGGAAGGAACATGGGCAGCTTGCAGTGAAATATATCCTCCTTGTTGCGGTTAACAGGTACCCCACCACCCAGCAGTACAATGATGTGGTCAACGCGCTGCTGCGGGCCCACCCTTTCCTGGACGAGGATGGCTGTGGCTTTGTGAGTGACCGCGTGGTACCGTCTTGATAATCTCAACCTGCCTTAAAATTTTAAATAGCCTTGTACTTTCCAGTAATTTTATCTTCATCCCTATTTCCTTAGTCTCGCTCCCTCTCTCGGTCTATCTTTGTCTGTCTGTTTCTTTTTTGTCTATTTCCTGACTCTTTCTTTGTCTCTGTTTAGTCTCTCTCTGATTTTTTTGTTTCTTTGGTTCTGTGTCTGTCTTTCTCTTTCTGTCAGTCCCCGCTGCTTCCTTTTTGGCTTTGTGCATGCTCGCTCTCTTTCCACTTTTTGATAACTTCTCTGTCTCTCTGTGTCCTGCGTTTCTTTGTCTTGTCTTTCTCTGTCATCAACTATCTGCTCTTCTCTCCAGGCTGTTTGGAAGCCCAGGTGTAATGATGGGTCTCCAGGAAGGGTCTATGGAGAGTGACACGTAGAAAGAGAGGGAAGTGACCACATTTGCATCAGAACTGTCAGCAGTCCATCATTTCTTGGCTTCTGATTAGACCCAGTGGGGAAGTTGTCTGGCTTTGAGGCCTTGGTCCCCAGCCTCCGTGCGGACTTGGCCCCCTGATATCTCTGCTGCCCTGATAAAAACAGATTCTAAGGATGCTGTGGGGCCCCAGTTCTAAAACTCTGGCTACACAGTAGGATTCTCAGAGATGCTGATTTAATTCATTTGAGGATGGGGCCTTGTTATTCGTATTTGCAAAAGTTCCCAAAATGATTCAAATATTCAGCCAGGGTTGAGAACCACTGCTCAATGGAGGCATCAGTACAAACTTTGCTGTTTGGATCTGCCTGTTTCTTTGATGTAAGAGACTGGGGACTTTATTGTATGATGATGTGAATATACTTAACACTATTGAAATGTACACTTAAAAATAGTTAGGATGGGAATAAAAAATTGAGTGTTTATGACACTGGAATGATATGATTAAAAGAATAATTATGGAGAAGTATAGCTGCGTATACATAAAGATATTTATTTATGTTTATTATTCCCTGTATCTCTATATGCCACATACATACGCACTGGTAGTCATATCTAAATAAGATGGATGGTTTTTTGTACGTTACCATCTCAGATATCTGTGAGAAAATATTTTTTGCTGTGTTTTCTTGGAGATACAGAATTTAAGCAATTAGATCCAATTGGGTCAACAAAGGATAAATGCCAATATTTATGAATATAAAAACTTTTAAGGCCTCTGTTTCCTCCTCCTTCTCTTCCTCCCTCACTTCTCCTCCCTCCCTCCCTTCCTGCTTTTTTGGTGTTTTCAAGAAAACGTTCATTATACATGGACAGGGTCCCAGAATTTTCTGAATGGAGAGGGCCTTAAAGATTCTTTTTACCACTGAGACTCAGGAAAGATGTTGTTTCCCTTGTCTGGAAATAGTAACTCTTGAAGCCAAGACTAGAATTCAGGTATTTTTGCTTCTAAAATGATATCTTTTCTAAAATATGCTACTTCATATAAAACACACTCCAAAAATAAACCAGATTTTCTCTATCACAAAACAAAACAAAGCAACAACAATAAAAACAAATAAACAAACCTGGAATCTTAACATTGACAATCATTCCAATATGGCTCACAAAACTATCTCTCAGAATTCTTTCTACATTTGAGATATAGTATCTACCAACTAATCAGTGTTATTGTGAATAGAACTTGTGTTATTGAAAAAAAGTTTTGCCATGTACAGTGGCTCACGCCTATAATCCTAGTACTTTGGGAAGCTGAGGCAGGAGGATCGCTTGAGGCCAGGAGTTCAAGATCAGCCTGGGCAACATAGCAAGACCCTGTCTCTATAAAACTAAATAAATAAATAAATAAAAATAATTTAAGTTTACTGTTTGAATAAGTTACACATTCACATAGCTCAAAATTCAGAAGTTGCAACAGGGTATATTAGATAAGTCTCCACCCATCCCTGCCCTTCAGCCACCTAATTTTCCTTCCCAGAAGTAACCACTGTTATTAAAGTTTTCTTCTAGAGCATTTTTGTATATAAATTAATATGAGCAAATACATATCAATCTAATTACATTTTGACCTTCAGTTTTATGGTTATCAAGGTGAGACACATACAAAGTAGTAAATAATGCTTTCTTTGCTCTTGCGTGCATTTTACCCACATCTCTTTCCAGTGGCTTTAACTAGAGAGAGTTAACTGATAAAGACACATGCAAAATTGCTTAGCAAGTTATGGCCCATATTTGCACCCGTACAGTGAAAAAGAAAACTCTGGTGCATGGAGAGATGTTTACCCAAATTCCCCCTGTAAGCATGTGTGAAGTTGTATTTCTAATGCTACATTGGAAAATGTATAAAATGTCAGAGAACACTAATGTGTGTGTGTGAGAGAGAGAGAGAGAGAGAGAGGAAGAGCACTTAGTTATTTTTAGGGCAAATTTTATTTTCAACTTTTTATTTTGAAAAATTTCAGATCTACACAAAAGTTGAAAGAACTGCTATAGTGATACTCACATACCCTTCACCCAGATGAATGTTTCTCAACCTCTGCACTATTTACATTTATGGCTGGATAATTTCTGCTGGTGGGGGCTGTCCTGTGCATTGTAGGATATTTAGCAGCATCCCTGGCCCCACTGGGTGTGAGTAGAACCCCATCCACCGCAGTGTAACAGCCAAACATGTCCCCAAACCTCACCAGTGTCTCCTGGGAGGGGAGGGGCAACATCACATCTCCAGTTGACAATCACTGATGTAGATTCACTAGGTATTGACATTTTGCCACATTTATGTCTCTTCTCTCATATTTAGTGGTTTGTTTGTTTTGGCTGAGCATTTGCAAGCAAGCTGTAGGTGTCATTCTTAACTCCCTCGGCACACATCTTCTAAAGATAAGGACAGTCTCCTGTATAACCATGAAGCCACTTTTATATCTAAGACAATTGACAATAATGTCATAATGTCATAGAAAATCCATATTCACATTTCTCCAATTATTCAAAAATGTTTTCAAAATAGGCTTTTTGCTATAAAATCTAATTGAGTGTTATGCATTGCATTTACTTATTATGTCTCTTTAATTTCTTTCTGTCTAGACAGTGTCTTCCTGCCCTTTTTTGTTTTTCCTGATACTTGCTTTTAGGATAAGTCTAGTCCAGTTGCCATGTAAGATGGTCCACATTCTGCAATTGTCTGTGTCCTAAGGATTATATTTGAGATTTAAATACTGGGCAAAGACCTGCTCGTGTTGCTGTGGACTGCTTCACATGTCACTGCTGGAGGCCCGTAATTTTAGGGCTATTTCCTATTTCAGAGTGATTGGAGGAGAGCTGTATCCATGTAGAACTTTCTACAGCCCCTCTAGCTGGAAACATATGGAGAAGAGGGATGACTTTTCTATAACACAAATATTTTCTCCTGAGTCTGTCTACCTGAGGCATCTGTGTAAGTAACGCAGAGTGCCTGGCATATAGCAGATGCTCAGTAAATACTCCCTGATTGAACACTGATGCGGAAGATTGTATTTGATTCATCCTTTTTCTGTTCCTATCAGACAGTTAATCAGGAGAGATGGGAGAGGCTGGGGAGAAGAAATTGGCAATTTAAAGATGTCCTAGCAGTTGATTGCTGTAATGCCTCCCACCAGGTTCAGCAGGCTTAGAGGCCCTTCAGAGCTGTAGGAAACATGAGGAAAAAAAAATGTATTTTCAGTAGTTCATATTTAGGGGCTAAGAAAAATATAAGACACCCGTTTTCCCTGTGCTGTTGTAAAACAGCGATAGCGGAGTCCAGGCCCACATGCCTGTGGGAGGCAAGGAGGCATCGCTGACTCATGCACATCCAGGAGCTTAATCAGAGCTGCCTTCCCCAACCCACTGCCTTCCTCGCTGGGGCTGCCGGAGGGTTTTATGAACAGCACTCTGGTTTACAAATATCTTCCATGAGTAGCTACTCATTTGAGTTTCCCAAAAACCCGGTGCATTTGACAGGACAGATTTTATTGTTCCATTTTGTAATTGAAGAAACTAAGGCCAAGGAAGGGTCAGGGGGTGGGGGTGTCAGTTACTTGTTGAGGGTTACTTCGCTAATAAGTACTCAGGGTAGTCCTGGGTCTTCCCAACTTAGACCAGGGTGCTTTCTAAAGAATACTCTTGTTGGGATTTACAAGCCATGTAACCAGGAATGGCAAAATGTAAATGCCAGATGCTTCAATAATGGTATTCCAGTGGCGTTCTCATTTGCCTATGAGGAAAGAGAGCTTAGAAAACATGCCCAGGCCGGGTGTGGTGGCTCACGCCTGTAATCCTAGCACTCTGGGAGGCCGAGGCGGGTGGATCATTTGAGCTCAGGTGTTCGAAACCAGCCTGAGCAAGAGCGAGACCCCATCTCTACTAAACATAGAAAGAAATTAGCTGGACAACTAAAATTACATGCAAAAAAATTAGCCGGGCATGGTGGTGCATGCCTGTAATCCCAGCTACTCGGGAGGCTGAGGCAGGAGGATCGCCTGAGCCCAGGAGTTTGAGGTTGCTGTGAGCTAGGCTGATGCCACGGCACTCTAGCTCGGGCAACAGAGTGAGACTCTGTCTCAAAAAAAAAAAAAAAACAAACATGCCCAAAGCCACTTAGCAATTTACCACCCTCTCTAGTGGCCAGCGCTGAGAGGGAAACACAGGCCTGTCTGACTGCAAAGAGTCTCTTTTTTTCCCTGCACCCACCGTGGGAGTCTGTTCAGGCACATGGCATTGCAGGGAAGGTGAGTGCAAAGAAGCACTTCTGAGGTGCAGGCTTCAAGAAGTGGTGTGCTATTATTCACACAGTAAGTCACTTACCAAGCAAGGCTAAGACCCAAAGTCTTGCTTCTAGTCTGCTGCATTGCCACCTGAATCCCTCCGCCTCACAGAGGAGTGACACACGGCGTCAGACATTTATAGCTTCTGATTTGCATTCAGCACTGTGCTTGGCTCGGTGGGCAAAGCAGACATGAGCCTGTCCTTTTGTGCTTATAGCCTAGAGGAAAAAATGGAAGGGAGAAAGGAAGGAAGGAGGAAAGGAAAGAGGGAAAAAGAAAAAATAGAAAGGAAAATTAAAAAAAACAAACAGAAAAAGCATCCCACAGTTGAGGGTAACTGACCAGTGTGGTAAGTGCTGACAAGGAAAGATGAGAACCAGTAACTGAGGGAGATGAGCTACTGGGGAGGCCGGAGGGAGCTTCTGTGAAGCAGAGATGCTGAGCTGGGATCTGGAGGCAAAGCAGTAGTTAACTCGACACCAGCCACATTGGGCAGGACAGGGAGAGAGCTTTCCAGGCCCAAATGGAAGGCCCACCAGAAGGGAGTGTTGAGGAAGAAGCCCAGGTATGCTCCCTAACCTCTGATATCCCACACAGTCCACATGCCAGATAGATTCTTCCAGAGCTCCAATCTGACCATGCACTCTTCTGACTCAACATGGCCTAGGAGGACTTCCTGACCTGGCTCTGCAGCCAAAGTATCTATAAAACTTTCAAAAATACCGACTTCTGGGCCCCATTCAGCTCTACTGAACCAGAACCTTTAAAGTCTGGACCAGCAGCACCAGGCTTGCCAGGGAACTCCGGAAGAAATGCAGATTCTCAGCCCACCCCCTGACCCATGAATCAGAGGCTCTGAGAAAGGCCCAGCAACCTGTGCTCTAACAAGTCCTCCAGGAATTGTGACTCAGGCTAAATTTTGAGAACCATTGCTTTAGAGGAAGGGCCAAGGCAAAAGTTCCCTATGAGATTATGATGCAGCCTGTCCACAGAGAGGGATTTGAGAAGATCTAGTTCAGGATTATGTTGCAGCTCCTTAATGGGATAACCATGGTCCTTTGGGATTGCGCTGGGTTCTCTTTCTCACCTTATTTTCTACTCTGTCCTCTGTCATTCCTGCATCCTGAGCTCTGTGTTCCAGTCATGCATAACTCTTTGCAGTTCTCCAAAGAGCACCAGCTCTCTACTTCACTGTACGTGCTGTTTCATCATTCTGAAATTTCTGTCCGCCCACCCAGCTGGCATTTCCCAGTGCTATGGCCATCCTCTCTTATAGTTACCTGACCCTAAGACCTGATCCTGATCCTCTCATATAGTTACCTGCACTTCCTACAGGAAGGCTTCTGTGATCTTTTAACACTGTAAACTAATGCTGTCTCTTCTCCTATCAGAACACTTTCACTGTATATTGAAATTATTTATCCCTCTGCTAGACTAAAAGCAAGGTCCACCTGCACCCCTCTGCCTCCCAGAAGAGGAATTTGGACTTTATTTTTGAAACAGTAGATGCACCACCAGTATTTGGGGAGTGAATGCCAATCGTACTCACCAAAAAGAATGTGAAAGAAAAAAATTGTTAAAGAAAATGCATCAATCCATAGGCCTGTGTTAGGTCTTTTCTAGAACCCACTAGAAAAATGGAATGGGTTGTGGAGACAGTGGAGTGTGGTAGAAGGTATCCACTTTTGATAGTTAGAAAATATAGGCTCAGGAAGCAGTATATTTACTCAATAACTATATGACAGTGGGAAAATATTTTCATTTCTCTGGTTGTGTTTCCTTAGCTATAAATTAGGGTTTATAATTTTTATAGCAATGTCACAAGATTGTTGTAAGGATAAACAGAAAGATAGGTATATTTTCTATTACTGTGATGTGAAAATAATTTCAAACCCAAGGATGATAGACAAATAAAGATTTCATTGTATATGTAGGGTTATTAGATTAACTGGCCTGTTTTGCTATTTTACACAGTTTTTATGGAAACGAGCCCTCAAAGATCGCTTTAAATATGTTCGAAGACCCATAGAAGATGACGAACAAGTGATGAGAAATAAATGTAAATTTGGACATCGAAGAGGCCAGACAAGGAAATCTCTTGCTGATATAAAATTTGATGAAATTAAGCTTGTCCATATAAAAGTAAGATTGAATTTTTAAATGTTCTGATGACTTGATTGATTGATTAAGGGATAATAAATAATAGTGTTTAAAATCATTAAAACAAAATAAGATACCTGTTTAAAATTTGAGGTGTGGTCAAGAACCAAGAAAATCTGTGTTTTGCATGGTTAATAATATGGTTGATATTTCCACAAAAGGGCTTCCAAAAACGGTTATTGTTCATTTCATGTTCATTTTTTCATGACCTTTAAGGAACCTGGAAAAACCTTTAAGTTCTCAGTCTTTGAATAATTTCTCTTCTTGCATCCTAAAATACATCCTGTGTTCTTGATGCTCTTAATGCTACCGAAAGTTTTTACTCCTCATGTTGTAGGGGTTAGGTAGTCTCCAGTCTCAAGGTTTCAGAGAGGTAAGAACCGCATACATGGATAGAAAACTCCACACTGACCTCCCCCTACCTGCTGATCAGAGGGCCTCTGGACTCCTGGCAGGGCCCGGAGATTCCTCCCTGAGCACCCAGAAGGCCATGTGGGTTCTAATTATCTGAGGTCCTATAAGTATTCTTTATCTACCTCAGAAGCACCAAATGTCCTCAGAAACAAAAATGTCCCCTGCTATTAAAGTGGACTAAATCCTCAGGAAAAATGTCCAACTCACCGAGTATAGAAGCTAAATATCTTGTCTTCCCAATTCTATTTTCACATTAATCCAACGTGAATATGTAAATCCTCTTAGCCACAAACATGTTTGTGTTAATATTAGTGAATGCACTTGTTGTAAATATTCAATTTTATTTTTCATCTTGTATATTTATTTGATATTAAAAGAACAAAGTATTTGGTCACCTCAGTTTTGTTAATACTAGTTATAAGATCCAGAGGATGGGAATATTTACAACATATTTTATAAACCATTCATCTCCGCATCTTGCATAATGCAAAATTTTGGGTGAAAATGTATACTTTAAATATATTATTATAATTTTCAATGAGCTTTTCAAATGATAGGACAGTGAGGACTAAACTTTGATTTTTTTCTTTTGCCCAAATTCCTTTCTAAGGGGGCCTGGTGACTCACACCTACAAATGAAATCTCACTAAACAGGCTTTGTTAACCCAATATAATATGGTTTACTTCCCAAACTGATTCCAGTGTAGCATCACATGAAAGATTGAAGACCCTTATCTTAACTCCTTTCTGCTGACTCCTGGTCTTTTAGACAAAGCCTAAGTCTTGCAGCCAATTGTCCACTAAAGAATCCCTAAACCCACCTATGACCTGTAAGCCCCCACTTTGAGATGTCCCACTTTTTCAGGTCAGACCAATGTATTCCTTCCATGCATTGATTGATGACTTGAACTATAATTCTCGTCTCCCTGAAATGTATAAGACTAAACTGTAACCCAACTACAGTGAGTCTACTTGCTAAGGCTTCTTAGTCTACTTGCTAAGGCTAAGGCTATGGTCCTCAAATTTGGCTCAGAACAAACCTCTTTAAATTATTTTACAGAGTTTGGCTTCTTTTCCCTTGAAAACAGTTAGATAATCTAATCTATGTCTGCTCTTTGATGAAAAGATAAGAGAGCTGAGAGGTACCCTAAATTTAGTGGTGTAACTTTTTAGAGACTTTGACTGCAAAATTCTAATTATAAACCAAAATCATGATAAGATAGAATTGTATTTATTTTAAAATATCTTTTATATTCTTAAAAAGTCATTTTGTAAATGAACATAATTTATCGATATTATGCATAAATTGATTTTAACAAAAATTTGATTTTCAGGACTCTAAAATGGAGTTCCTTTATAAATGAATTAAATTTTACAAATTCAGTTTTCCCTTTTTTTCTATGATACATGGCCCACCAAAATTCACTGGAAATGATGAAAGGTAAAATTAGACAATTAGCAATTGTCCCCAGTCAAGGAAAGTCTATGGGACCAAAGGTCACCCTGAAGGACACAAGGCTAAATGGAAGCTCCTTTCTTGTTGACACATCATCTTTGAACCAGTTTCTACACCCACACTTTCTGATCCTTCTGAAAACACCTAAGTTCTGCATGGAACCTCGTTCTTCATGGCTATTCCTTTCTCGTCCCTTAGAGGTGCCTGCATCCTCGGATGAATCCTGCTGTATAGCCCATGCATGGGCTTTTGCTACAAAAAGAACAGGGAATTGAATGTACCAGGGTTAGGAGTTAATTTGCAATAGAATTTAGTTTTGACTTTCCTGCTAGATAGAGCTAAAAAAGAGCTGTTAGAATAGCCATTGTTTATATCTGAAAAGACATTTTTCCTGGCAAACAAACATAATTGGTAGGGATTTACTTTTCTCTCCCTTACAAATGGAGCTGCAAGCTGCTGATTGTTTAAAGACGGTTGCCCTCCTGTTTATGATCTTGTATTCTGTAAAGCCAAAAGCTTAAAAAGATGGGGGAAAATTTACACTAGAATATTACAGAAACATAATATTTCTATATTTTGTACCCTCCATGATGATTAAGCAAATGTAAAAACACTAAGAAGAGAAACTCTCCCACCTTTTAAAATTTCTTGACTGGGCACAATATTTTGATAATATAGAAAAAAAATTATTTCATGCACTGCAGAGATGGAAAACATTGATACAGGCAAGAAGCAGGAGTCTGGCCTTGCATTCAAAGGCAGGGAGGTGGGTTTGGCTAACTGGGGGAAGGTCTTGGAGGGGCTGAGGAAGGGGAAGAGATTTGCATTTATTTTGCTTTGTTTTGTTTCTGTTGTTGCTTTTCCTTTAGTGGTCCAAGGTAATTTACAAAAGAATTAAAGGTAGACATTTCAGTGAAGGAAGGTAGATTTCTTAGTCTGTCGCATTGGCTTCTGCAGATAACCCAAGCAGCTGCAGACCTTGTGTGAGTCTGAGCAGAGGCCCCAGATCTCTTGTCCCCCTTCTTTTTCAGCAGTGACACATAACATTCTAGATGATGGAGCCATGTCCTTGGGTAAGAAGGAAAAGGAGCAGGGCCCCAAGATGGACATGTCACATGCACAATGACCTTTTGTTGCTGTAAGTTGTAGAGGTTGTTGGGTAGGTACAGCAGCATAATCTTGCTTTTCCCAAGTAGTACCAGAAACTCCAAGCACAGCATGTCAAGCTTTGGATACGTTTCTTTGTGATTTTCAATATCTGTGCCTGCTTCATGAAGTGATGGAGGCATTTTTTGAGGACCTGGCTAATCTACCATCCTCACCAGTGAGTTCACAATCAGTGCTGTTGTACCATCTCCCGAGTGGGGAAATGTATGAGAAGTATTGCCATGTGCTAAAATAAAAACACTTAAAATACAGGGAAAAGTTGTTCTGCTTTAATTTTTATTTAAAAATATTTTAAAATTTTTTAATATTTAAAAGTGGTTGTAATTAAAAATATCTAGTTTTCATTTTTACAGATAATTCATTTGGAAATTCTTTCCTGGCCTTCAATACTAGGAATAGATTATCTCCATTGTGACCTTTATTTTAAGGACATTTCTCTGTGTCTGAAATATAGAGGAAAAAAACCTAATATTTTTCTCCATTCTGATGTAAAGTATCTAATTGGGTGCATACATACCCCGTAGCTTTGAAAGCCATAAAATAGTTTCGGATGTTAACTTTCTTTGGCTTAGAAATAAGATGGAATCGAAAGTTGTGCAAACACTGCCTAGAGAGTTAAATGTTGGAATATTTACTAAGTTCCTGTGGATTTCTCCTATGGCATTTACTGTTTGTTTTTTACTGTACCTGACACATAATGATTTATTGTATGAATACTAATCATTTTTATAGCCTTTTCCACACGTTTCTCTCATGGTGCAAAAATGAACAAGACAGCAAAAGTTGGAGAAAAATCTTAACAGTTAATGGCATTCTGGGTAGAATGCAATTACTATAATTAGCAGGTGGCAAATTTACTAATACTGTGAAGTTTTACAAGTCAGCTGTGCACTTGGAAACTTGAGGCAAGGTTGCATAGGTGAAACTTTGCCTACTGATTGAGTGAGACATGTGCCTGAATGCTAAGATAAAAGACTGTTCAAGTTCCATCATTTCCAAAGTCAAGTTTATGAAAAGAGAATTGAATAGGAGGCTGGCTCAGTGGCTCATGCCTGTAACCCTAACACTGTGGGAGGCCAAGGAGGCAGGATCACTTGAGCTCAGGAGTTCCAGACAAGCTTGTGCAATAGCGAGACCCCGTTTCTACTAAAAATAGAAAAATTAGTCGATGTCGTGATGCACACCTATAGTCCCAGCTATTTGGGAGGGCGAGGCAGGAGGATGGCTTGAGCCCAGGAGTCTGAGGTTGCAGTGAGCTACATACACTGTACTCCTTGGCCAGGAGTGATCCCTTTCCTGCTCATGCCTTCTTCCTTTGATTCCTTCTTGGGTGTGCCCCCTACTATCTTTGCCTACTTAGACAGACACCTACTGTCAACTTTGCTGCAGCTGCTCTTCTGTAAGATTCATGAAGTTCTCATCCACCAATTCCCTCATTTCAATGTGCGCCACCAAAGAAATCAGCCTTTCAGAATAAGACTGTCCTTTTCCTTAGAGAAGTAGGGGCTACCCTAACAGGAACCCCACACTTAGTCATCTCTGTGCTTGGAAAATCACTTTCCCTTTGAGGGTCTCAATTTGCTCATCAGTAAAGTAAGAGGCATGGACCAGATGATTTCTAAGTTCCTTCCAGCTCTAATAATATATAAATCATTAACAACATATCTAATAATATATAAATCTAACACTATATAAATCATTAAAAGGGTGAGAATTTTTTTTTTTTATTTTTTTTGAGACAGAGTCTCACTCTTCTGCCTGGGCTAGAGTGAGTGCCGTGGCGTCAGCCTAGCTCACAGCAACCTCAAACTCCTGGGCTCAAGCAATCCTACTGCCTCAGCCTCCCAAGTAGCTGGGACTACAGGCATGTGCCACCATGCCCGGCTAACTTTTTCTATATA
>CAUYRT010023606.1:0-21283 GCA_963574885.1 Lepilemur ruficaudatus
CTCACGCGGTCATTGCAGGGGGACACACAGCAGGTCCAGCAAGTGTCCCCCGATGCCTCAGCAGAGGATGTCCCTTCCCCTGGGATCTAGGACTCGGCTGGGGACTTGGCTGCAGTAACTTCTCTCTGTGCTCACACGGTGCCATCATTACTAACCACGCAGCCTGCACAGAAACCAGGTCTGAGGGAGTCCTGACTCTTAGCAGTAGACTCCTCAGGGGGAACAATGAAGTCCTCAGGCCTGGGGCCCTTTCGCGTCAACTCCGTCCACACGCTATAACCAGCTCCTCCTGCTTCAGCGACCTGGGACTAGTGCTGGAACAGCTGGTACATCCCTAGGGTCATACGTGCAAGGCCCTCCTTCAGTATGCATTTAAAAAATGAATGACAAAAGGAAGAAAAGGTGCATCCTGAGTCCTCTGTTGGGTGATTATTTTAATGCCCACATTAGCCCTATAGAAGAGGAAATTAACTCCACGTGGCCTGTATCTGGACTGTGCTCACCTGTATCCATACTGTCACCCATCTTCACAGTGTGACAAATGCACAACCCATCCTACTGCACCCCTCAGGCCTACTCTTCCTTCTGGCCTTAACTGCGTCAAACACGGCATCTCCACTGCTCTGGGGTCCCCTCCCCACGCTGCACACTCCGGAAATTCTCCTCCTGTCCCACAGCTCGGGGTTCAGTGGATTCATCCCTGGATCCCACTTTAGGGGCTGGTGCCATTCTGACACTTCCTTATTTCCTCTGCCATTGTTTTTCTCCAGCTGCCCAGGAATGTCCTAGAACTTACCCAGATCCGAGTGTCCCATAGGAGCACTGAGGACAGGCACAGCCGCGGATGAACATCTCCCATCCACAGAGGAGAAGGCAGCCCGAGGGCCCGGCACGTCGTCCTGCTGGACTCCCAGGCCACCTCCTCCACACCTGCGGCCCCGCATCGGTGTCCACCGTGTCCTCTCCCAGCCGTGCTCAGGAAGCGGCTGAGCCTCCTGCCGAGTCTATCTCCCTTCTATGAACGTCTGTCCCTCAGTGACTTCTGTTCACACTCAGCATCCTGAGCAAGCGCCCCCACTCTGAGCCACCTGCATGGAGAGACCCACTCTGTGCTCTACACTGACATCGTGTCCTCAGCTTGAGAGCCGGTCACAGGCTCTCCTGGGCCAGGAGTCCACGTAGCCCCCCTCCCCACAGACGGATACCCCATATCAGGGATGGCGGCCCCCGGATCTCGGCTCCACTGTTCCCTGTAGGGATCGTGGCACGGGTTTGCACCACAGCCCTCAAGGAAACAAGGTGACGGGAGACTGTGCACCACGGCAAAGAAGAGTCTGCTCGGCGACCAGCAGGAGGCTTGGTGACACTATCTCTGTGGGTCTGTGCAGGGCAGGTGATCTCATCTGGGGAGTCCTTCACTGACAGTGGCCCCAGGGCTGGCCCTACCATCCCTCTCTGGGCTCTGCAGCCTTGTCCCCACTGGGCCTGGCAGGGTCCCCTGCACAAGGGCCTGTGTGTGGTCCTACAGCTGTTTCCTCCTAGGCCTCACCCATGGGAATAACTAGTGCCTCCTACTGGACCTTGTGCGTGTCCTTGGAGGGGAGGCAGTGGGGACACATTTGCATGGGCAGCTCTTCCTCTGGGAGTCCAGTGGGGCTGGGATAAGAGAGGCCTGGGGCAGCCCAGCTCCGTCTGTGGCCTCAGGATTGCTGTGTCCGCCATGGCCCTGACTCCTCTGCTCCTCGTGCTCCTCTCTCACTGCACAGGTGGGGACAGCGCTCGGAGACCAGGGTAGCCCCAGCCCGATCAGTCCCCTCGGGCTCAGATCCCTAGCTGCTGCCTGGCCCTGCTCCTCACTGTGCTGTGTCTGTGTCTGCAGGTTCCCTGTCCCAGCCTGTGCTCACTCAGCCGCCCTCCCTGTCTGCATCCCCGGGAGCGACAGCCAGACTCTCCTGCTCCCTGAGCAGTGACCTCAGTGTGGGTGGCAAAAACATGTACTGGCACCAGCAGAAGCCAGGGAGCCCTCCCCGGCTGTTTCTATACTACTACTCAGACTCAGACAAGCAGCTGGGACCTGGGGTCCCCAGTCGCGTCTCTGGATCCAAAGATGCCTCAAGTAACACGGCATTTTTGCTCATCTCTGGGCTGCAGATTGAGGACGAGGCTGACTATTACTGTAATATATGGGACAGCAGCTCTAAAACTCACACAGTGATCCAGACACATGGGGAAGTGAGACATAACCCTCCCCCTGTTCTGCTGGCCTGGTGCTGTCACAATTTGCTTGTGACGCTGACTAAGTCCCACTCAGGGGGTGACTTCTGTTGGCAGTTCTTCGACCAATACCTGAGTTTTCTGGAATAAATAGATGAAACACTGCCGTATCCTATTCTTCAATTCAGTATTTAGGTTTTTCCATTGCTCATGTCTTCTCACCCAGTTCTTGATTTGTAGCAGAAATTCCTTATTTAAGATAAAAAATTTCACAATGGAGACTTTTGGAGGAGACCAAAAGACATTATCCAAGCCATGAATAGATGAGGGTGGGAAATCTAAGAAAGTATGTAAGTGGAATTATGCTTCTGGCAGAATTCTGTCCAGGGTCCATGTGACCTGCTGGTATGTGAGGAAGGGGAGGTGGAGGCAGGTGACATGAAGTTAGCAGAACCAGATAAGTTGGTCAGGGCAGAGGTTCAGTCCTGATGCAGGGCTTGCTGTTCTGAGGCTGATGGGCAGAGTGTGGGTGCAGCAGACTGGGACTCATCACTGGTGGCCTGAGACTGTGCTGTCACCTGCACTGTGGACATGAGGGGATGTGGTCTGGACTCTCCCTTCACCCCAATGAAGCAATGCAGGACCCGCAACCTATTTGAAGAGAACCACCAAAAAGGCTCTTTAGAGGACAGCCTCATAATTTCAAGATCCCTGACTATATTTTCAAGAGTTAGAAATGGAACCTGCATCCATAATTCCTGGACATGCAATACAAAACCTTTCTCACAAAACACACCCCTCTAATAACAGCCATGGCCTGTCCGAGAATTGGAGGGTATGTCCCTGCCCACATTGGTGCTGCTGGCCTGGCCCTGTGGTGGGGGTAGAGTGGGGTGTGATGCATATTGGGGAAATCTGAGACTCAGACCTTTCAGGGCTTTTGTTAGAACCAGGACATGGGCTTCCCCAAACTCCAACAACCACCACAGCGACGGGATTAAGACCACTGGGACTTAGGGATGCTATGCCTGAGGCTGTGAGAGGATAGGAGGTGAAGGAATTGCCTGAGTAGAAGCCTGAAATAAGTGCAGATGTTAGCCGACTAGTTGGGGGACATATATCAGCCATCTGGGAGTACAGCAAAGCATGCTCCAACCTCACAGCCAAAGGGTGCTCATGCATGAAAAGCTGTGGGCGGCCTGACATCGAAACTTCTCATGGCTGTAGAGGTAGATTGCAATATGTCAGCTTGGGAGAAGGGTCTCAAGGCTTCCATAGTGTTTGAACCCTGGGCCAAGTTCCTTCTCTCCCTTTTGCTCAACAATGCCTCAGTTAATGTGAAACCAGTGTTCCGGTGGAAAGCATGCTGTTCCTTTGTTCCTTGATCAAATGGGTTGCGTCTACTGATGTTAAAGATTGATATCCTTGTACATAGCTTGAGCTGGGGATAAAATCAGTTTACCTTGATCAGAAGGGTTATACCTACTGAAGAATTGTGTGTTTTTCACTTCTAGAAAGGAGAAGAAAATTAGCTAGGACACCTTGTGATTTTGTGGGGAGCCCCGAAAACTTTCATCACTGTATCCTGTGACTTTTTCACATGAGATTATTGTATTTTGCAACATGGCAAAGAGAATAAAAAGCAAGTGCTGGATTCAGTCACTGCCACATTGGCACCAGAGTGCTGGTGATCCCTGACCTCCCAGCTATCTTAAATATTATTTCTGTGTCTGTGTCTTTGTTTCTGTCATCTCTCGCAAAACAGTCTGCCAGGGGACCCTATTTTCATCCGGGACGTCCCGAACCCCTGATACCACAGAAGACTGCATGGAACAGGACCCAGGAAAAGCCAGAAAGGCAAAGGGATGGATGCCAATTTGGACAAAATGCCTCTGACGTTGCTCTGTGAATGGGGCAGGGAAAGAGATTCAAGGCAACTCTGTCTTCACTTTGTATCCTAAGGTGCAGGGTTATGGGCTGTTCTCATCCTGCTCCAGGTCACCTCTTCCTCAATATCCTGGAACATGACCTAGGCCCAGGTGTCCGAGGTGCTTGCAGACATCCCACTCCAGCTCTGCCCACCTTCCGGGGACCCTGCCCTGGGCTGACGGATCTCTGCACTTCTCCCTGTTGGTCCAGCCTCATGGAGAGGCCAGGCCAAGAGGACAGAAAACTGCTGCTTTGGAAGATATAGCAGCACTCAGTAGAATGGTTACCATCAGGGATATCTCATCAGAACTCTTGAGCCTTTGAAACAACCACGTGCTTGTGGAATCTCAGTTCTTCATGTGGCTTCCAGGCAATCTTACCCCAACAGCTCTTGCTTTCATTTCAGGGATGAGCTCAAGAAATTGATTGTTACAGGGCAAACACCAGTCAATCCTCACAATGCAGGGCTATGTCTTTCCTGCATCAGGCTCAGTGCCAGCACTGATGTGCCCCATGGGGCCTTCCAGAGTCCTGCACACAGGCTGGGCTCACTCAGCTGCCCATCATCTGGGAGAAATGTCACCTTCTCCTGCACTGGAAGGATCAGCAGCTTGGGGTGCACAGTGTGGTCTGGTCCCACCAGTCCCAGGAGAAGCCACGAATGCTGATACCTGATGGTTCTCAACCTGCAGAGCCCCACATTACATCTCTTGCTTCACGTGTAGCCAGGAGGACTCCTGCAATACTCTGGACTTCTACCTAAGGATGCGGGTGACGATTACAGTGCAGCATGTGGAAGGATCACCGTGCTAACCCTGGGCACCTGCCTCACATGGAAACAAGACACATGTCTCCTCTCTGATCCCCCATCCTGGCCCGTGAATCCACTCTGTCATTTTATGGCCAACACCAGACTCAGGGAGCATTCCTACCATCATTTCTCACTCCAGGACTGAGATTCTCAGATGCATTCCTGGATCTGGAACCATCTATCCACCCAATCCTAATACTAAGCTATTAAAATAAAATACCCTAGTCTCGTCATTGTCACACAGACAGGCCGATTAGATGGGAAATGCCTGTGGCAATCTCAGATGTCTGGGCATGTGTCCTTGCTGTGCGTCTGTGTCCATGTCTCAGGACAAGCATGTGGTTGGGAGTGAGAGTGGTCACCATATGGTCCAGGGAAAAGGTGTTTAGTTTTGTGAAGTCAAAGTGGAAACTCACACATGTCACTGCTCTTGGCTTAACCTAAGACAACTTCCTGATATCTGCAGATTCCTGTGATTTTCCTCAAATGGGGCAGGAACATTCCCTCAAATGGATGGCGGGGACACCACAAAAAATTAGGCAGGAAGAAGGTGCAGACTTTAGAACAGACTAATCCAAGAAAAGACACTTGATTATGCACAAGGAAACTAAAAGACATTTGAGTGTAATGCAATTCCCTACAGGTGTAAAAACAAACTGCACAATGAGGGTTTTAAATCACAACAAGGTCCTTGTGAAAACACACACTGCATTCTAGCCCACATGGGACAGGGACAAAAGAGAGGAGCAGAAACATCTGGAAGCCAGATAGAGTAAATGGCTGCAAGTTCTTGGTACTGAAGTGATAAAAATCAGACAGAGGTTCCCTTGAAAATCCTGCAGGGTCTCAGCATAGGGAGAGGCAAATGTGTTGAATATACACAGTTTTAGCGAAGTCAGAATCACCACCACTGACAGCAACAGCGACAGTTTCAATAGATTTTATAATTAATACATGGAGACATGCACAGCATGTAGCAATAATAATTATCACAAAGGAGATGCATTATGTAAATGTTTGTAAGGTTCTGTATTGTAGATAAATTAGCCAAAATATTAAACACATGTGGGCTCTATGAAGACAAGGTTGCCATTGTCAATTTGTAGGGTCACTACTGAAATTGTAGGATGTGAAAGTAAATAGCTAGTGAGTGTGAAATGATTCAGTGGAAATGCTTGATTCATGTAAAATAAAAAGTGAGGCAGGAGAAATTATGCAACAAAGCCCAGATGAAGAAAGAGAAAGGTAGACACAGACACAGGATCAGTCATTGCACTAAATGTAAATTCATGGGTGAGTGAGATAAAAAGATAAAAATAGAGTCTATTACTACAAAGACACACATGAGTCCCTGTTCCTTTTGCCCCATAGCGGAGATTAAAGATGAAGTGGTTTTACATATTCCATGATGATCACACCAAATCATTCAAACACAGTATATATATACATTTAAATTTCTGGTTATGCAACACATGATGTCCTATTTTTCTGTATGTGGAGTTGGGAGGAATGTCTTACTTTCATGCTGACACTGTTTCTCCTCTGAATGGGCAGTTCCACTGAAGCTCCTGCTGGTCATTGGCAGTTACTTAGAGGATGGTCAGCAGCCTAGCCTGGCAGTGCCACTCTCTGTGTGGCACCTGCAGCCCTGGTCCCCACATTGCTGCTACTGCACACGGTTTACAGACTGTGTCAGTGGGAAACCCCTGTCCATTCACACTCCCAGCCATAGGCTCTGCGATTTCCCAGGGGGCTCACTGCTGGAGGGAGGAGGACCCTCTAATCACCCACAAAGAACACATGGTGTCATTTCACCTGTGCAGGCAAGAAAGTGTTCACAGGGCTGGGGTTAGGTTTGGGGAAAATTAGATTGTTGGGGCAGGATGTTCAGACCTCATGCAGCTCATCCTTCAGTCCTGAAGTTTCCAGAGAAGAAATGCAGGATGCAGGTCACTAAGGGTGTGGGGAGCTGATTTGGTGAAAGGCGTCACGTCAGATCAAGAGTGCATTTCCCCTTCCTCAAGTCATAAGCAGCACAGGGACATATCTGTCCATCTTCACAGTCAAAGATTTTGATACAGGATGAGAGAGAGGTGAGGCTCCAGGACCATTTCAGCAGATGGAAAGCAGACTGCAGGGGACTCATTGTAGTATGATTTGATTATGGCAAGATCTGCAACTAAATGCTGACAAAGGGGAATGTGTCCCATTTCTCCTTAGGAAAACTAACCGAAAAAAACAATAAACCAAAAGTAGGAACTATTTAAGATGTATTGGCAAACCTCTAGAGAGTCTCATGATATAATGTCCAAAATGTCTTGAATACAATAAAAAATCACTTTTCATATCAAGAACCAGGAAAATGACAACTTGAGTGAGGAAAAGAGAATCGACAGACACTGAGATGATCCAGGTGATGAAATTACATGGCTCACGTACTTCAGTCAGCAACCGTAAAATTCCTTTGATGAGCTATTTCTGATATTCTTCAAATAAGTGAGAATGAAGAAAATTACAGAAAATATGACAAGCCATAAAAACAAACTAAATGCAAATTATAACACCAAAAATTGTAAATGAAATTAAAAAACAGAATCTCTTTGGAGAGACTCAAGAACAAGTGACAATGAAATTGAAATTCGGGCATTGGACAAACAAAATATTTAACACAACTAGAGAAAAGTACTAGCCATAGTTATCACAGCCCAGCAGGGGGTGTTGTGGATCTTCTCAGAGCTGAGCCAGGCCTGAAACAATCTCAAATAATGGTCCCTGGGCTCCTGCTCATTGGCCTGAGTTAGAGGTGACAGCAGCTGCTTCCTCTCAAGGGGCAAACTGAGAGCTGACACCAGCCCAACCATCCTGACAACAGAGTTGCCCCCTGGGCCAAGGACACAGAATCACACGGTGCTGGTGGTGTGGGTGAAGGGCTCATATTTGCATGAAGCATGACGCAAACACACCCTTCTCCCAGGGAGCTGAGGAGGAGACACAGGAACCATCCCAGAGACTAGAAACAGCTGTGGGTCTAGAGGATTATTTGGCAAGGCCACACCATGGCCTGGACTCCTCTCCCTCCTCACTGTCTGCCCAGGGACAAAGAGATTTCAGAGACCTTTGAAGGAGTCCCCTGTCCTCCTTCTCAGTCCTAACACGTGTCTGATTTGGGTTCCAGGTTGTGTTCTCAGTCTGTGGTGACTTAGGAGCCCTCCCATAGTGTCTCCAGGAAGGACAGTTTCTTGTACCTGTGTCTCCAATGCTGGGGCAGTCATCAATGGTCACTCTTGACACAGGATCCCCCAGAAGTCTGGCCATGTCCCAAAGACATTAATTTATGATATAAACAACAAACACTCCTGGACGCCCGCCTGGTTCTTAGTTTCCCTCCTTGGGGGCAAAGCTGCCTGTGCCCTCTCGGGAACCCAGCCCTAACATCGAGACAGATGCTTTAATATCACCAAGTACGTAAGGATGGTGACAAAGAAGAACGATAGCCACTGGCAAATAGAAACTAAAGAGAAATCTGTCACAGAGTGAACTAAAGGGTTTTGATTAAAGGAGGACCCCCGAGTCCAGGCAGGGAGAAGACCAGAGAGGGCAGCTGAGGAGCTAGGGGAGGCTTCACCTTTTTCAGGAAACAAAACAGAAATGAAAACCACAAACCCCAAACCTCCCTCGATCAAGCCACCCCCTGGCTCCTGCCCAATGTCCCCACTGGCTTCTCCTCCAGTCCCTTCCACAGTGTGGACCGTCCTCACCCTCCCCTTCCCGTCTCTGATTCACGACTTCCCCTCTCAACCCTCGGGTCTCTCTCCTTCCTTCTCCTTTCCTCCTATTCTGTGAGCTCCTCAACTAATTACTAAAATACTTTTTATAACCAAAGCCCTGGACTTTTACAATATCTTTTCTTGGGCATATTCACTCACTTCCTCTATTTCTCTTGAACTTCTCTAACCCTGCACTTCAGAAGAAGCCCCAAGTGAGCTGATTCCCTTTTCTCATCACTCAAGGACCTTTTCCTTCTCCTCCCTGGGTCTGTCCTCATCCCCCAGGGAGTCACCAAGCCTGCTCACTTGTCCTCTAGACACTCCCACTCTGTGCCTGTGTGTGACCTCCCCTGAGGAAGCACGTGGAGAGGGAGACACCTGCTCATGAGCAGCCTGGGAAGTGGCTTCATGGCTGAACTGTCCCTGTTCTCAGCTAATGCTCATTTCAGTTCATGTACAGTTTGTATAGGAGACACTCGTTCCCCTTCTACTGCGGGGTTTCCTGTGTATCCTGCCCCCATTGAAGCAGCCCCAATAGCAAAATAAAGACTGAAATGAGGAGGAGCTGCCTAGAGGAGGGGACTCACTCTGCACTTGCACAGGGAGCGGGCAGTGGTGAAGTCCCTGGTTGGGGGCAAGAGTCTCTGTGAGATCCCCTGGCATCTGCTCACAGACATGCTTCACCCGGGCCTAGGCAGCAGGGGGCGCTATGGCACTGACACTGAGAACTGTGGGGCTCAGCTGGGAAATCAGGCACTTGGCCCTGGGCTCTGCTCAGAGCTAACAAGGTCCAGCACGTGGGTCCTCTCTGGGGAGCTTCAGGACATGTCAACTCCCAGAAAAGACACCCAGCCACTGGGGCTGCACACAGGCCCAGGGCGGGTTTGGTGGGCAGGGGAGGAGCAGCACATTTGCATGCAGGGCCCCTCTCCCTCCTCTGGGGCTGGAGGGTGGATAAGAGACACCTGCAGCGTGGAAGCCTCAGCACAGCTCTGGGGTGTCTGCACCATGGCCTGGGCCCCACTCCTCCTCCTGTCCCTCCTCCTCCACTGCACAGTTCAGGACGGTCCCCAGCATCCTGACCCTTGGCTCACTGACACCACCTCCCAAACCCATGCCACACTGTCCTTCCCTCTTGTCCTTTCTCCAGGACATAATGTGTGTCTGTGTTTCCAGGGTCCCTCTCCCAGCCTGTGCTGACTCAGCCGCCCTCTGCATCTGCCTCCCTGGGAGCCTCGGCCAAGCTCACCTGCACCCTGAGCAGTGGATACAGCAGCTATGGCATTGCGTGGCTTCAGCAGCAGCCAGAAAAGGCCCCTCGGTACTTGATGTGGCTTAACAGTGATGGAAGCCACAGCAAGGGGGACGGGATCCCCAGTCGCTTCTAGGGCTCCAGCTCCGGGGCTGACCACTACTTAACCATCTCCAACATCCAGTCTGAGGACTAGGCTGACTATTACTGTCAGACTGGGTCAGTGGCATTAATCACAGTGACACAGGTAGATGGGGAAGTGGGACAAAAACCTCACCCTGCTCAGGGTTTCGTTCTATGGCAAGCGTCAAATTTTAAAATATGTTAAATATGTAGAAACCCTGCTTGAATGCACCTTCTGATTTAAAATATTTCTACTCACAATTTCCAGTCAATGTTTTTGAAGTTTCAGGAAAACTAAAATCAATAACAAAAACCCTGATGAAACTGAATTGTTGCCTGTTCATCCAAATGTGCTAAAACCAGCGCCCTCATGAGTTTTTTTCTGTTTTTCCTTGAAGGTGGAAAATGAGTCTCTCCTGCTCACATCTTGTTCAGTGCCCAGGGAACATCCCAGCAGGTGAGGGTCCTGCAGCATGGACTGTGCTCTTCCAGTTGTCACAGCAGACGCTACCTCTTCCCTCCTCAGTCATCTGTGCTCGGCCTGCCCAGGGCTCCCTACATCCCAGGCACGATGCAGTGAGGTGAGAATTGCTGCCTGAGGACATGGGTCAGGGAGGAATTCCAGGGACACATCTGGCCATGCTCACTGGGAGGTCCCTGCAGGTACAGTTGTCTCCTCAGCATAGAGGGGTGGGGACAGCTATGGGGCTGAGGCCATCAAACCTCCCCGTGTGACCTGGGAGGGGAAGGGGAGGTGCCACCACTGCTGGGAAAGGCTGAGTGGGCTCTAGGGGTGTTAGGAACAGCAGGTCCTTGAATGTGGCTTTCCTGCAGCTGATCCCAGGCAGGAGCACAGGGACCACATGGGTAGGTGACCCTGAGCCCACAAGCACTGACTGTGTCCTCTCCTCTCCTGTCCCATGGGGCTTTTCAACAGTTTGTGCCGTGTAGTGTGATCTGTAGGACATCAGGGATCAGAAACCCCCAGCCTGTGCACATGTCACTCTCCTTGTGGAGCTCGTGATGTGCCATGAGGTCACCTTCTCCTGCACAGGGAGCTGCACAGACACTGGGGGTGTCCGTGGAGACTGGTACCAAGTGCTCCCAGATAAAAGACCTGAGTTTTTACTAGGACAGGAGTGATGTCTCTGAGGCCTGTGCTATGGGTTCCAGCTGGGAACCACACCTGGCCTTGGTCTGAGCCCTCTGTCCCCTGCTCACTAAGACAGCAGTTGTGTCCTCAGAGGCCCTCAAGGAGACACAGAACAGGCCTGCCCAGGCCTACCCAGCAAGCTCCTTGTCCTGGAAAATCAGAGATCACCTTCATCTATTTGTAAAGTACCTGCCCTGCCGGGGTCTCTTTCTTTCTGAGTCCCAATCCCTTCATTCTTGGGGCCTGTTTTTCCCCTCCCTATTACTCCATCCAGATCTGCTTCCTGGCCTTCTCTGCATCTTCACCTCAACCCAAGGAGTCTTCAGGTCACGCCGATATCTCCTCGGTTCTCGGGTCATCCCTGTTCCCTTTTTCCTGTCATCCCACCGCATCATCCCCTCTCAGTCCCCTGAGTGTAGCAGGGGCCTCTGTGGGCTCCCTGGCCCAGGCGTGAAGGTGAAGGAGTGAGGTCCCCTGAGTCCCCACCCTGTGCTCCCCTCAGGGTCAGCTGCTGATGCAGGGATGGGACTGTCTAGACCAGCCTGGCGATTCCAACACTGAGCTCTGTGCCCAGAATAGGTCTGTGCTCCGTAACAATTTGCCAGTTGCAGACCTGCCTCTCACTGCACTGGCCACACTGTACTGGAGCCAGCGTAGGGCTGGACTGGGGGAGTCGGCTGTGGCCCTGCTCCTCTCCCTGCCCTCAGCCTGAGAGCTCGGGGAGAATCACCCAGAGTAGAAGCCCACAGCAGGGAGCGGACACAGGCAGCCTTGCCCTGTGTAAGAGACACCTCAGCCTGGGTGACTCCCTGTCCACTCAAGTGGGAGAAACAGAAACAAACTTTTCTTTGGACACGTGCACATCACAGAGGAAGCAACGAGAAAAAAACATGGGGTGCAGGCATGTCTGTGAGAATGAGTTTCCACTTGCTAATCAATGACATTTAATGTTAATAGTTTGTTGTTTTGTTTAAACACAGGGAATATATTTTTAAAAATCTATAAAAAAGAGGAAAATACCATGCCTTACAAAGAAAAACAACATCACAAATTATAGTAAGCTTGAAATGTGGCAGTAAAATCCAGCATGTATTCTCTTGTGCATAAACCTATGAACTGATTACATTTAAATGTCTACATTAGATATAGCGATTCATCTTTGTTAAACAGTGCAATTAAAACTCTTACACTCACTAACACAGAGAACAAGGCACACTCCCGCAGGTCTCCTCCTCCATGAGACTTCCCCAAATATTTGTAAAAGTTTGAGCAAATATTTCAATAGTCTTGAAATCATTTAGTTTAGTTTCATTTTCGTTTTGATAAATGGGAACATCTTTATTGCTGAAGCTCAGTGTAATAAAAAAAAACCCAGTGTATATAAGATATCATTAAAAGACAAAAATTATTAGATTATCTCATTTTTCCCCAGGAAAATCATATATTTGATAAATGATTTGTATCCTGAATATACAAACAAATTTAGAGCTCAGTAAGGGAACAGATAGCCTGACAGAAAATGTGTGAAAGACCTGAACAGACATTTCCCTCTAGGACACAGGTGGACGGGAAATAGAGCACCTTGGCGAGGCACAGACTTGGACTCCAGTGATTTAAAATTCATCTGTAAGTGCACAGTCATATCTAAATAAAAAGTGAATGATCATAGATCCATATTACAAATTATTTCATAATGCATTTTATTGTGATAAAATACCTAACATGAAATTCACCATTGGAAAGTGTGCAATTGAGTGTCATTATGTATATTTCCAATATTTTGGAAACTCACTGCTACCAATTTTCAGAATATGTCCTTCACCCACAAGGAAACGCATGACCTCTAACGGGGCTCCCTCCTTCCTGACTCCCAGCCCCGGGCACACGCTAACCTGCTGTCTGGCTCTGTGGGTTTCTATTCTGGGAAATTCAAATAAACACAGTCACACAGTGTGTGACCTTACAGGTCTCTTCTTTCAGTGAGGGGAAGGTTTTCAAGGTTTATCCAGGTAGTAGCGTGAGCCAGTACATCACTGCTTCTTTGGCTGAACACTATTCAGCTGTACAAATAAGACACCTTGTGTTTACCCATGGATACGCTGCCTGGTATTGGTGTCATTTCGAGCTACCGGCTACTGTGAATAGGCAACTATGCCTCGTCCCGCACAAGTGTTGTGTGAACAACTGGTTTCAGTTTTCTTAACTCTTGCTAGCGGTGGAATTGCTGAACTATCAGGTAATTTTATTTTTAACTTATGGAGGAATCATAGACCTGTTTTCCCAGGCAGCTGCATCACTGTCTATTCATACGGGCAACGCACGAGCTTTCTTCATGTTCACTTTCTCACCACATTTACTATTTTCAGGATTTTTTTCTGCTTGTCATGAACAGTCTTCATTGCATTGAGGTACTTTCCTTTGCTATCTAGTTTGTTGGAGGGTTGTTATCGTGAAAGCATGTGGACTTTTCTCAAATGCTCTTTCTACATCTATTGAGATGATCATCTAACCTTTATCCTTGATTCAGTTAATGTGGTGTAGCGTGTTACTAGATTTGCACTCACTGATTCTCTCATTTTTGAGGTCTCCACGGCAGTCACTCTTGAGTATGACACACACACACACACACACATATGTACCTGCATATATCTTTTATCCTAAATACCCTATTTGGGGAGCTTAACCCTAACAGCCCCCATGTAGGAGGCGCACTTTGGCCCAGGCGCTGCTCTATGGCACTTACGGTTTTCACTCGTTCTCTCCGCACACAGAGCGTGTTTGTCCGAATTCTTCTCAGGTAAAATGTTGTCAACATGCTTACTGGGCATGGCCCTGCTGACTTGAGTTTGGACCATAGATTCTTAGAAGCAAATCTCTTGCTCTAAGTGTACAGATGACTCTGATTTCCTGTCTCTGGAAATACAGACAATAAATACGTCCACAGCGTAACCCCCCTGGGCACACCCCGAGGGCTTCTCCCATCTCCTCCCAGTTCCCAGGAACAAGAGCTCCCTTTCTCCTCAGCACTGCGGGATCCAGGAGGAAGGAGAGCTCTGGCCCCCAGGGAGGAACCACATATGAGGAAAGGACCTGGAGTCCCCCATGACGGGGAAGTGAGTTTGTGCTCCGGACTTGATCCTGACCTACTAGGACTGTGTATAGAGACCCCACCTCAGTCCTGACCAAGGGACAGCCCAGGGATCCAAGAACAGATTCATGCTGAGGAAACCAGTAGAGCATGAAGACTGCACTGAGGGAATGGGGAGGCCACAGAGCAGCCCCTGTCCTGGCCTGAGTCAGGGCCAGTGGACAGAGCAGTGGGGAGGCAAGGCTGCCTCTGAGACACTTTGGTCACCATGTCCCACGATGGTGTGTCTGGGCCTGGACACCAGGGGGCACTCGGGGCCTGCTCCTGAGAGGTGTGGGGTGATCAGAGCTGGGAACAACCACCTGCCCTGCTTGGTGCCCTCTGCTCAGGGCACAGCTGTGACCTCCCCACCCCCTGGGACCACACAGCCCTTCCCCACGCTTGACACCCTCAGGCAGTGGGGACTGACCAGGGCCCAGGGTGGGGGCAGAAAGCTGGGGTCATTTGCATGGAGGGAGCCTCCCCTCCCAGGGTATGAAGAGAGGAAGGACAGACCTGGGGAAGCTGCTGCAGCTGCAGGCACAGAAGGCAGCTCTTGGGACAGTCTCCACCATGGCCTGGGCCCCTCTTCTCCTCTCCCTCCTGGCTCACTGCGCAGGTGACCTGACTCGGGCATGGGAAGGGCCTGGGAAGACCATGGGGCCCTGCTCTGTCCTCTTGTGTCCAGACCCAGAATCACCATGTCTGTATCTCTCCCTTTCCAGGGTCCTGGGCCCAGTCTGGGCTGACTCAGCCACCCTCAGTGTCTGGAGACCCAGGGAAGACCGTCACCATCTCCTGCACGGGAAGCAGCAGCAACATTGGGAGTGGGTATGATGTGAACTGGTACCAGCAACTCCCAGGAACGGCCCCCAAACTCCTCATCTATGGTGATAGCAATAGACCCTCGGGGGTCCCTGACCGATTCTCTGGCTCCAAGTCTGGCAGCTCGGCCTCCCTGACCATCACGGGGCTCCAGGCTGAGGATGAGGCTGATTATTACTGCCAGTCCTATGACAGCAGCCTGGGTACTCACACAGTGCTCCAGGCCCACGGGGAAGTGAGACAAGAACCCCCGTCCTCACCCGCAGGAGGGTGAATGCCCGGCAGCTGCTGCTCAGGCTCAGCCTGTGGCTTCTGCTGCTGCTGCTGCCACTGTGGGCCCAGCTGTACCCACAGGCACCACGTAGAGGAGGAGGCTGCTCCTCCCCCTCTGTCATCAGGGTCATTCACAGCAGCCCAGGGCTGGGAAAGGGCCACCAAGGAAACAACTTTCCCTGCTCCACTGCAGCTGGGGACACAGGGTCTCTTTGCACTGAGGTCCAGGGCTGAGCTGGCAGGTCCTGCTGTGTCATCTCAGTGCCCCTCCCCCAATGGGGAACCTGAGTCTCCATCGTCCTCCTGTCTGTTTCCAGGAGTTCCCAGAGCTGTGTCTTCCTCTCATTGGAACTCAGTGTGCTTCTGATCTGTTCATTGCAGCCTATTTTCGTGTGTGCTCTTGTTGAGACACAATTGACACACAGGAGACCGCTGCTATTGAAACTGTCCAATCTCGTATGTTTTGAGATAATCATGCAGCCTTGAAATTGTCAGCACAGTCAAATCAGTGAGTCCATCCTCACCCCAAAAGCCTCTTCCTGCCCCTTTGGAATCCTCATCCACCCCTCCCACAGCCCCTCCCAGATGACCCCTGATCTACACTCTGAGGCTGTGGTTTGTTGTTTGTTTTTAAAGTTTATAAGTGGATCCATGCAGTATAGACGCCTAATGTCTTGCTCCTGTCACTCTGCATGCTTCTTTTTAAACCCTCCCATGTTGTTGTTAAATTGAATTTGATCCTAACAGAGGACACATCATGACCTTTGCGGTCCCCGTGAACTTGGCCTTCATGAGTCTTTCTCCAATTACACATACACACATATGCATTCTATGTTCTGACTCGAGCAGTGTAGAGACAGATATAATCCAGGCTGGACCACATACAATTTTTTTCAGATTTTAAATGAAAGTCAATGCGTTTTTGAACCCCTGCAAATGGGGAGCCCTCCAGCGGGGGCCCTCTGTGCAGATGGCCCAGCCCTGCTTGCAGCCTGTGCTGTTGTTTTCTCACCAGTAACCAGTAGCGAACAGTCTTTCAAATTATTTTATTATCTTGAATAGCTAATAGCGGCATAAGATGCCAGACTGGAATGTACGGAAAGCACCTCGCCCTCCCACGACCTCTCTCCTGCCCTCTGCTTTCCCTCAGCAGAAGTGACCAAGGACACTGGCGCTCATGTCCCTGCCGGTGAGGGCCTGTCTGCGCACACGGGGGCTGTCCCTGTCTGGGCACCCACATCCAGCTTTCTTTAGTACAGCTGAAACTTCCCTATTGACTGCACTTTTGAGTCCCCAAGTGTGTGACCTTAGATGAGCCTGACAGCAGCTCCATTGTCACTCACCGGGCAGGGGACACTGAACGGAGAGTGGGTGCAGGTGGCCTGGGGCTATGGTTTCCCAATTCAGCAAATATAAATATTGAAGGCCAGTGAAAGTTGTATTCATATAAACAACAGTTTTTACAGCTGTGTGTAGTGTAAGGGCGCCCCATGCAAAGTCGTTTGTCTGTACATGTGACATAACTGGACATCCTGCGTGGTGTCGGACACCGGGTCCCAGGGGTCCCAGTCTGGGGCTGGGCTCACTGTCCTACTCTACTCTCTTAACCTCAGAGTCTACTCTCTTAACCTCAGAAACACTAACCCAGTTAGCCCCCAAAACTAATTCAGTCAACGCCGAACACACACGCTGCAGTTCCCATCAGTGACGAGCACTCACCTCCCATGAGGGATCGACCAGCCTCACAGCCCCAGGGACTCAGGCCTCTCCAGGGGCTGGACAGGAGACCCATGGCCTCCTATAATCAGACTGTGGAGTCTGGCAGGTGCGGGGCTTCTCCTGAGTCCCTGAGGTCAGAACAGACCGCTGGGGACTTCAGCCAGTGTGCATAAGAGTGACGTGAGGGACACATGGCTCTCCCTGCATGAAATGAGACAGCAAACACCAGGGTCCATTGGATGTCGGAGGCTGGTGGGCTGAGAGCATGGAGAGACCAGCCTGAGGGCCCAGAGCTTCCTGGACAGGGCTGGCAGCTTGGAAAGGGGGCTGTGGTCTCAGTGGGGGACAGCAAAGAAGGAGGCAGCCATGCACAACCTGCACCACTGGTGGTCACCCTGTCACCACGCTGGGCTCCCAGCTCCAATGTCTCTTAGGGAATCTCCTCCAGGAGAGTTGAGTTCCCAGGAATTTTCTAGAAAGCAGCAGTGAGCTGGGAAGGTGCATCACAGTGCAGTAGCTCTGTGCACAGAAACAATGACCCTGCACAGCTGCCTCCCCTGGGGAGGAGGACATAGTGACAGGCAGGGGAGAAACTGAAGGGCTCCATTAGTCTGGGCTCTGGGGCAGCCCTGGGTACTGTTACCTGTCCCTCAGATGTCTAGGGGTGATCACAGCCGGGAAGACAGCCCCTGCCTTGCCCCTGTGTCAGCTGCTCCCTGGACTCAGCAGCTGCGTCCCCACAGGGCACCTGGGCCCCAGCCTGGCCTTCCACATCTGCCTGGGACATGTGTACAGGTGACTGTCAGGACTCAGGGCCTGTGGAGGGGCTGGGCGACAGGGAAGGGGCTGACTCACATGAAGGGACCCTCCCTCACCAGGGAGTTACTGCGGGAACAGCAGAGGCTTGGGGGAGCCAGGCCCAGCCGTGGGTGCTCAGGACACAGAGACGTGTGGGGTCTCCTCCATGGCCAGGACCCTCCACCTCCTGCAGCTTTCCCAGAACACACTCGGTGACAAGAAGCTTCCTGGAGAGAACAGTGGCAGCTCCACGTGACAACAGTGGCTGACAGAGTAGAGGAGGCTCGGTGCAGGGCAGGGGGAGTGATGAGTTCCGGGTCTGTGCCCAGGGCTGTGGCTGCGGCGTCTCCATGGGGTCAGCCCTGAGGAACATCTGGGGTGTGTCCCGCCTGCAGAGTCTCCACATCACTGCTCTGAGCCACAGTGAGTGCAATAAATACATTCAGTATCTTTTATTAAATGTCCCCCCTTAGTCTCATTGTATCTCAGGTGGTTATAACCCAACATGTGGCAAATACTGTGTCTTCCAAGGAGCCAGGCTGGCCACCCATTTGGGACTGCAAAGATGACAACCTGCAGAGCTGAGATCCTTCCCATCGCATCCTCTGAGGGACACAGAATGGACTAAGCCTGAAGCGGCTAAGACAAAAACACATTTTGGGGACAAACGTCAGGAGCTCTGAGTGCCACTCCATTCCTTACTGGGCGGGTGCTAAGGCTTTGCATGCCCAGCCCTGGCAGAGATGCCAACACATGTCCTACGCCACTGGAAGTTCCACATTCCCACCAGCACTGGGGGACAGTGCAGGGTAAGGTCCCAGCTGCTCCACAGCAGGCGGCTCTGCAGGGTGGATCCCCAGCAGGGCAGGTGCAGGCAGACAGCTGGGACACCACTCACCCTGCCCTAGGGTGTGGGCAACAGTGTCCTCAGTGATGTGTGACTCTAATCAACCTGTCACCCACGTTCCCCACATGATCCTGGGCCTGGTGCTCTCACCCCATTGCCCCTGATTCCCGTCCTCTCCCCCTGCTCTCCCTGCACCCCTTGCTCAGGTCTGGGACCAGGGTGTGAGGGAGCAGCTTCATCCCAGGGCCCATATATCCTGGGGTAACACTTACTAGGTTTGAGGCAGAGTCCCCAGTTGTACCCATGAGATGACGTCTGGGCTTCTCCCCATGGCCTCTTCCCCTCCCCACCTCAGCCACACAAGAGATCATTGCTGGGGCCAGGGCAGTGATCCCTGCTCCTGGCAGACACAGGATGTCTGATACTAGGTAGGATACTCTGATACTAGGAGTCCAGTGGAGTGTGACCTCATAACCTGCATCATGTGTCACCCCGTCCTGTGTCTGATGCTCGGGGCTCACTCTGGGCTGACTCAGATGTCCTCACTGCCTGGAGATCTGGTCAGAGGGATTTTCATGCCTCTCCTTGGAGCGTCAGCAACGTGGCTGCTGTGGTGGGAACTGGAACCATCAGCTGCCAGGAGCAGCCCCAGCTGTGACGATGGACGGTCCTCAGCCCCAGGTTCGTGACCCATCCTTGCGTCCCTGTTGAGCAGCTTAGTCCCTGTTTGAGGTCCTGAAGGAGGAGAGAGACCCACCCCTCTTTTCCCAGCCCAACCCACCATGTCCCTGTCCCCAGTCGTCCTGGAAAAGACCATGTGCAGGAACAAGGTCCTCTGCCAGGAGATCTAGAGTCATTAGAGAGCCTGGAGGGTGTGACCGTGAGACCACCAGGGGACACAGTGGAGCTGGTCCTTAAATGACAGGAAAGGTGGGCCAGGCCAGCTGAGGAGCCACTCACCTTTGTCTAGTGTGCTGAGCAGAATGAGTCATCGTTAACATGGGATATGCAGGTGCCTGCGTGACTCCTGTCAATGTCCCCGCGATCCCCCAGGCCTGCTGCCCTCACCCCAGTCCGTCTATTCTTAGCCATCACCTTCCTCCCTCATGGTGTCCTTGCCCAGGTGCTTTGCTGACAGGGCCTGGAGACAGTGAGAGGGAAGGAAGATTTTTGGCTGAAACACTCTGCCACCTGGAAACAAGATGAACCAGATGTTGCAGCAGAATCCTTGAAATGGGACCCCAGGAGACAGAGCTCTGTGGAAACATACCATGAGCTGTGCTCCGCTGTATCTCACTTCTGTGTTTATATGAGCAGGTGGCTGATGCTGTGGGTGGAGGAAAGGGCCGATGGGGGACACTCATGACTGTCATTTCCCTCTGGTCCCCATTCACTGGGTGAGTTGCAAGCCAGCTTATAATTCTCTATTGCTGCACTCACATTCCTAAGGTCCTGGGTATGGTCAGCTGGCTAAGCCATCCTCACTGTCTCAGGCCCTTGTGCAGAAGGCCACTCTGTCCTGTACTGGAATCACCAGTGTGGAATATTATCGTGATGCTGCTTGGAACCAGCATCCCTCAGTGACAAAGCACAAAGCCATGATAGTAGATAGTGTTTAACCCTCAGGGGTTGAGACTAACCATGTCCTTCGAGTTATGTCAACATGGCCCCCCTGAGCATCCCCAGGCTGTTACCTAATTATTACTGATTCTCCTGGGACAGCAGCATGGTTCTTCCACGAGGACACTGAGCAGCCACCTGCCCCTCTTGGATATCTCATTGTTCCCCTGTGACTGCCTATGACAGCACCATCTCAGAGGCACCGTTGGAACTAGCACCAAGAATATTGGTATTTTGTACGATCAATAGATGTATCTAAAAGTTATCTAGGTGCAGTCATTGTTCGTAGCAATAGTCAAACCTGGTAGTTCCACACAGGCAGACAGGACGTGCTTGGAGAACGTCTACAGGGTAAACTGCAGCGAGAGAAGACGACTTGGTTTGTGCGCAGCTGCTGAGATGAGGATGACTCACACTGTCCCGGGCTCTGGACCCCTCAGGGTGGTCATACGTGGACAGCAGATTCCAAGTTTATCTCCTCTGAATGTCCTTTTAAGATAGACACATTTTCCTACTCAGGGTGGACCCTAACTCCTATCCATGTGAATTATTGCATTTTTTAAGATCCTAGTTAATTAAAAAAAAAAAAAAAGAAGTAACGTTTTCAGTACATGTTATAAAACATTAATATAATTAAAAACCTGTTTCTGATTGGTAACATTAGAAAATAAGAACAGAGTATATATCCTAATTAATAACTATTTTAATTGATAACCTAACACTGCTAGTCTTGGGAGACTAGGAGAAAAATATTAAATTTTTTATTTGTGGTTTTATTTCTATGAAGGCCTAGAAAGTGACATCAGTAAAGGCCACTCACAAAGT
>CAUYRT010023607.1:0-31060 GCA_963574885.1 Lepilemur ruficaudatus
CCAATTAATTTATTTCTATTATCAGTAGAGATGGGGTCTCGCTGTTGCTCAGGCTGGTTTTGAACTCCTGACCTTGAGCGATCCGCCCGCCTCGGCCTCCTGGAGTGCTAGGATTACAGGCGTGAGCCACCGCGCCCGGCCTAAGAGACAAGGTTTTGAGCAGCTATTCTGTCGTGTCGCGGTGGCTTGACACAGGGGAAAGACAAACGGGAGTAGGACCGGCCCCGATCCACAGTTCCCCATCCAGGCAGGGAGAAAGACGAAGGAACAGGGGCTTGGAGAACAGGAAGGTGCGGGAAGGATTCTGAGGCCAGTGTACAGAGAACAACTCCCTGTCCTCTCTGCACACTTCCCTACTGCTTATAGAGAAACACAAAACCACGCTTCCTGCTGCTCCTCCTCCTAGAATTGCCTGCATGAAAAACAGTTTGATGACAAGTTAGTGCCTGAGCCTCTGCCTGGGGGCCACCTTAGGAGCTCTGACTTTTAAGCCCATGTCTCAGTCGGTTCCCAGTCTGGCTTCTTGATCTGCCTCAGTATCCCTGCTTTGTAGGAGGCCCACCTCTCTGTGAGGCTTCTCCGCACTGCCCCCCAACCTCCCCATGTGCCACAAAGCCTGTATTTAATAAAGTCAGACCAACTCCATCATCCCTCCAGATTTGGTGAGACTATGTCCAGCCATGTTTGTAGCCATGGAGTGAGGAAAAAAGGGAACTTTGATTCCGTTAAGAAGAAATTGCATTTGAATGGTTCATGGGAGGCTTAGAGGAAAAGATGGGGATGATTTGAAGAAGACAGGCCTCACTGAAGGGACTTTGAGCAAGGCCTTGCCGGTGAGTGGAGCCTGGAGTAGGGGCACAGTTTGGGCAGAAAGCAAGGTGTGGGCGAAGCTGGAGGAGGGGACTCACTGGCAGGGGATGGCAGGCTGCAGGTGTAGGCACCAGATCGCAGTGTACTCTGAGGCTTGCCTGCCTGTGCCCTGTCAGGAGTGGTGAGGCTCGGAAGTTTTCTCCAGCCAGTGACCAGTCTGATCAGAGGGACACACCCCAGCCGTCCCTTCATTCAGCGACTCCATTCAGTGTGGTGCTTTCCGTGCGTCAGACCTGGTTTCTGCAGCTTACATTTTACTATGGGAGACAAGTGATAACAAAACAGCAGACTTGGCCACCCTATTTAAAATAGCAACCTGCCACTCTCGCTCTGTCCTCTTCTCAGTTTTTCCTCTACAGAACTTTTCACAGGAGACGTACATAGTATTTTCTTGTCTGTCTGTTGTCTGTCTCCCCCGTTGCAATGCCAGCACCACAAGGGCAGAGCCTTTGTCTGTTTCGTTCCCTTCTGCATCAGAACAGTGCCTGGCACACAGTAGGTTCTCCATACCTGTTTCTGGAATGGCCAGGTGCTCTGCAGGAAATTGAAATGGGGTGATAAGAGTGATGGCTGCTTGCAATTGGATGATCTCAGATGGACTGTCTGAGGAAGTGATGTGTCTTTCGAGCAACCGTAATAAAAATTTCCTCTGAAATTGTGGTTTCTTAACATTGGCTAATCATGTGGCATTAGGTGCTGAGAGTAACATAAGAAATATACTCGATTTATTCATTCACGCTACAGATGAATGACACTCCTGCTGGGGGGCACATACTAGTTAGAGGCTGGGAGTGACAGAGGGGGTGAGTGGGAGCCATGCCCGGGAGAGTGTTGTTTGGGGGGAATGCTGGGAATGCCCACGTCACACCGTGCATGAGAAAAGTGTGAAAGGTCACCTCTAATTGCTAACTAAGCATGTCCTGATTTTGTACTTTCTGAAATCATGTGAACCACACAAATCTCAGTCCGTCAGTAGCCCTCAGTTTGTATGAAAACGATCTTCTTTAACAAAGGTACAGGCCTCATTTTTGTTTCATTCCCCGCTGGTGTGCATGCATTGCATTTTCTGAAGTCACTTGAAGGTCCGTCCAGAATCAAAGATGCTCTTTGCCTCCTTTCCGGGGCTGTGGATTTGCTGGCCAGCTGTGGTAATGAGTTTTTGCCTAGCTTTGATTTTCCTGCCTTCCTCCCTGTGGGAGGAACTAGATATTTCTGATCTTGCCTCTGCTCATATTCAGATCCAGCCAAGCAATCAGTGACTTCCCGGGCTTTTTTGTGGGAGACTGTGGGAAAAGTCCTGGTTGGCTGGCTATGAATTAATGAAATCCTTAGAAGTCTTCACTAAAGATAGCTCCTGTGGTTTAAAAAAATGGCATTGCCTTTTTAATTTGAGAAAGAGGTCATGGAGTTTTACCAAAATTAAGCAGAAAAAATGTAACATCTGGTTGTCTGGCTGAAGCTTAGGGCCTCAGGAGCTGTGGGTTCCCAGTGTTCGTTGTGCCCAAGGTGACTGTCACCAGGCCCCTTATAAGGTTACTCTAGAAACGCTGCGTCTCATTGTTCTCCCCGAGTTTTGAAGTCATTGAGAGACAAATTCTACCTCTCACATCTTTTCTTCGCTTGAGCACATTTCACATCTACTGAGCTTTCTTCCTTTTACTTAAAGGGTCGCACTGCCTTTTAAACAGTATCTGGTTTTCTAGTTGGTCAAGACTAGTGTAATCATTTCTTCTATCTCATTAAATAAGGAGGGGGATGGATGGTGGGAGAGAGTTTGGGCGGAAGGCAGGGACTTAGGAGTTCAAAAAGTTCTCAAGTTAGTAGTGATTCTGATAAGAAGAAAGGGAAAATGACAAATTGCTGGAGGAGGCTTTAGGGAAAGCATACAGGGGATTTCATAGTGACCTGTGACTTTTAAAGGCAGAGAGGTCGATGTCTTAGATATCTGCTTGTGTGCACACCCCTCCCCCCTGCCAAGTGAATAGCAAGTCATGTTATTATGGTTTTTAAAATTAATTTATTGTTTATCTTGGGCCTAGTCTGTATTTACGTTATATAATTTTCCTTTTAAAATATTAGTAATATTTTGGGGCATAAATTTTCTGAAACTAAACAGGAAGATGAAGTTGTTGCCAGTCACCTACCTGGAGCTTCGTCATCACTGTACTTTTTCTCCCATACTTTGTATTCTGAAAGTTTTCTAACCTACAGAAAGGTTGAAAGAACAGTAAAATGAACACCCATTTCCCCTTTGCCCAGAGTCACGGGTTCTTGACATTTTGCCACACTTACCTCAGTTGTCCTTTTAATGTCCTTAATGATTTCTTTCTGAATCACGTACCAGGAGGAAGACAAGGATCACTCGCTGCTTTTCAATGTCCTCGCTTTCCAGTCTCCTTTCATCTGGAACAATTCCTCCACCTGTTTTTTCATCCTTTATAACCTACACATTCTGAAGAGTCTCCACAGTCCCTCAGTTTGGATTTTTGGTTGTTTCCTCATGATTAGGATCAAGTTAAATATTTTGGCAGGATCCCTCTAAAAGTGATACTGTGACATGGTTGTATTTTAGATATCAGCTGGTAACAAACAGTTTTAGCAATAAGAAAAATTTGTTTTTTCTACTTGAATTTGTTGTACATAGAGATCTTTCTAATGGCAGAACCCAGTTTAGTCTTGTTTATTTGTCTTTTAAAACATGTAGCATTTTACATTAAGGCTTCCCTTTTACTTTATTGAGGGTCTAAAGAATGTGCAGGGTGTCATCTGTGCTACCCGGTAATAAACTCTTTCCTTAAAGACTATTTGAAATCAACTATGCTCTCTCAAAATTAGGAGTCCTGTTTCTCAAGAATGCTTAAGGCTTTTGCTATTCACAAGGGCTTGTTGCGTATAGTTGTAGATGTCGCCCTCAGCGACTGGGAATGAGTTCCTATTAAAGACCTCTGTTTGGCCGGGGCAGGTTTACGGTTGAGTGCTTCCTCACACCAAAATCCAGCCATTTCTTTCCTTTGTGCTAAGAAAACATTGAACTTTATTTCCAGTAAAGGCCACCTCACTCCAAACATGTCCTCAAAGTCAGTTTCCAGCCTTTTAGCTCTGTGATTGCGTGTTGCCTAAATTATTTTATTAGAGTTCCTTACAGACAGATTCATTAGTTTAACTGGAATTATTATCTTCTACCTAATTACATGGCTTTCTTTTCTTTTGTTTCACGCCACCCCAGATTTAAGGTCCAAGACATGTAAAGTTAATATTGGTCATTTTTCAAACTAAGTTAAAATGTCAAAAAGCGACAAGTTGTTATTCTTACAGGGTACCAGGGAAACGACAGAGACAAAACCTCCATCTTTTATTCATAAGTCCAGAGAGACTGAGAGTGCAGGCAGGCCTGTGTGCTCAGCGTTTGTTCAGCTTTCAGGACCGGGCCTCCTCCCCCGCGGGCCATGAAATGTCATGCCGAGAGGTAATAGTGGGACATTCAGCATCCAGAGAACAGTCCGCAGAGCTTCAACTTTGCTTTTCATTTTCTTTTCTGGCACCGAGTTTGCAGTCCCCTCTGTGGCCTGACAGTGAAAGGCCAGAAAGCAGGGATGTGGATGCTGGCAGGGATGGGGTGCAGCCCTAGCCCATCAAGCCAGGGCTCCTGTGCTGGAATGCATGCTGGACACAAAGGCTGGGAGGGGGTGGCAGCTTGCCTTTGCTTAGTCTAGTTTGCTCTGGCCAAAGGAGAGAGAATTCTTGTTTCCATGGCTATGCTACCTTTAGTTTTGGCAGAAGAGGGTGTGCATGGTGCCTTTGGTTTCAGAAATCACTGGGGTTAACCATCTCTGCGTCGAGGGAGGCATTTGGGGAGAGTGCTGAGGCTGTGCAATTCCCCGGGCTCTGATGGTTTCCTTGGATGAGGAAGAATCAGGCAGCATTTGCTAAATAAGCCTAGACATTTATTTAGAGCAGTGGGTTTTGATTGGGGGTGATTTGGGGGAATTTCTGGAGACATTTTGGGTTGTCGCATCTGGGATGGGGTGGTCCTGGCTTTCAGTGGGAAGAGCCCTGGGATGCTGCTGAGTATCCTAAAATGGACAAGTCAGCCCTCCATGATAGAGAATTACCTGATGCAATATGACTATAGTGCTGAAGTTGAAAACCCTGAATTAGGGGTCCCATCTTTGTATCTGGATTTCTCAGCCCACTTAGCCTCATAACACTTTTCAGCTTCCTTTCTGTTTAACAGAAGCTGCTGGTTCTATAAATCTGCACTCAGGATGAATTTTCATTAAAGTCTCCAAGACATATGATTAAACTATTGTGGTGCTCCTTGAAGATATGCCCTGAATGCAACTACTATTTTAAATGCAAAGATTTTTTTTTTCTTTTGCCATAATTTGATCAAAGTAGCATAACCTGTGCCTCTGTTTTTGTTGCTCACTGATGGTCTGTGGATAACATTACATTTTTTCAGCATGAAACCCAACACTTCAAATCCCTAAAGCCGTCTCAAATTTATGGATAATAAAAGCATTTATTGTACTGGATGTCATCTGTTATATCACTCTGGGGCTAGAAACTGGCAAGCAGTGGACAGGAAATATTTTCATTTCAAATCGCTTCAATCTTATGGTCTAGGGGCAAAAGTGTCTGATTTCAGGAAAGCCGCAGTGAATAGCATAGTAATGAATGCATTTTTAGTTGATTAAGCAGGCATTCTCTCCCTTTCAAACAATCTTCCCTCTTTGGCTTGGAGGGGCTAAATAAACATGTGATCTTAAATGATAGCATTTCTTGTTTTGGGTCTTGCCTTTTCTTGGATCATCGTAAACTTTTCAAAGTGTTTTCCAGGAATGCTCCATAAAGCAGGAGCAAGCCAGGAGAAAATGGCTAGACTCAAGTTTTGACCGTCTTTGTAATTGTTTACTTTCTGAGCAGAGGAGGTTTTCTGAGTAGATGCTGACTCTTCTGGATTCCCCTTTAAAAATGGAATTTGGTGCCTCACCCTTGGGGATCATGAATTTAGGAGCATTTCTGTTTTTTTTGTGTTTTTAAAAAAGTCTGCAATTTTTTTGTAATTTGAATCCTGATCTTCCACATCCATCAAGTGAACAGGGTGAGGGGAGTTCCATCCGAGGAAACCCTGTGTTGTGGGGATGTGTGCAGGGCAGTGTGCCTTTTGTCCTGGCTGCCCGGTGCTTTTGAACATGTTATCTAAGTCCTCGCTTCCCAGAAAGCCGCAGAGGTATACAGTTATTTCTGATGTGGTTCCTTTTTTTCCAGATGAGGATTCCATGCACAAAGAGCCAGAAAGGGATTATGACGAGAGGCCACGTGACTTGGAGAGTCCTCTCTTCGCCAGAAACCAGAGCCGTAGAGTTCTTACCCTGCCGGTGCCCCCAGCAGTGGGGCTTGCCCTGCCTCCCAAGCACCCCGGCTGAGATGGACATCTGCCATGTGCAACAAAGCAACTACTGGGGGGGGGTGGAAAGAGAGCCAGACTAGATACCAGATAGCACTTTGCAAATAATTAAATTAAACTCGGATTAGGCATTTACCCCGAAGGTTCCCAAACCTGGCTGAATACCGGAATCACCTGAGGAACATTCTTGGGGTGTTGGGGAAGATTCCAGGCCTCATCCCAGCCCTGCTTAAGTGGGATTTCCAGGGGAAGGCCAGGAATCTTGAGTTTTTAAGAAAGCTGCCAGATCAGCGGTTGCCAGGGTTTGGGGGAGATGGCAGGGGTGGCATTTGACTACAGAGGGGGCAGTACAAGGAAATTTTGGGGGATGATGGGACTGTATGCTGATTGTGGCAGTGGTACACAGGTGTATATATGTGTATAAACATGGAACCGTACACCAAAAAAAGCCATCAGTTTTACTGTGTATAAATTTAAGAAAACATGCCGCTTGGCTAAAACTGACTTATCTAGGTACCAGTTGAGGTGGCAGTTGGTACCTGGTGACAGCTGGGAAGAGAATGTCCAGAGTGAGAGAATGTTGCCTGGAATTGCAGAGGCCAGTATGGGCAGGTACTGAATTCTCTAACCTGGGGAAAGTAGAACTTTCTGTGACTATCAACATGTTCTTCTCAGCACTGTCCAATTCAGTTACCATTAACTGCTTGTGGCTATTGAGCACTTGAAATGTGGCCAACACAATTGAGAGACTGAATTTTTAATTTTATTTAAACTTAGTTTAAATTTATTCATTTGTTTCTATTTTTTTTTTGAGATAGAGTCTCACGGCGTCAGCCTAGCTCACAGCAACCTCACACTCCTGGGCTCAAGCGACCCTCCTGCCTCAACCTCCCGAGTAGCTGGGACTACGGGCATGCGCCACCATGCCCGGCTAATTTTTTTTTCCTATATATTCTTAGTTGGCCAATTAATTTCTTTCTATTTTTAGTAGAGACAGGGTCTTGCTGTTGCTCAGGCTGGTTTTGAACTCCTGACCTTGAGGGATCCACCTGCCTCGGCCTCCCAGAGTGCTAGGATTACAGGCGTGAGCCGCCACGCCTGGCCTAGTTTACATTTACATAGCCACACATGGCTAGAGGCTACCCTATTGGACAGCTTGCCCTCAGAGACAGCCATTGTGATACTGTGGGGCTCTGGCTGTGAGTGCCAGATGAACCCAGTGGTAGATGCTTGAGGGACAAAAATAAGTCATCCCAAGCACAGGGCAGAATAGGAACATGTGTAGGACTTGCCTACATGTAAGTAAGTACAGAGAAAGAAGAACCCTGGATGAAGACCAGGCTGGGATCCATCCAGGCAGAGGACAGTCCTACCAAGTGGAGGAATCTGCCTTTTCTTCTCCAAAGATGGTACCATCTTTGGCCCAGTTCTTTCTCCAACTTTCCAACCTTGTTCATCTCAAAAGATGCAGAGGCTGGTTGGGATGCTATCTGTTTGTTCTTCCATTCTTGCACAGTGATAGGACATACAGGAAGCCATTGAAGGGTCCAGGGTAGCCATGTGCAGAGAGGGTGGGGTGTATCTGTGGCCTGGCTAGGGGTACACCGGGCTCACCTGCCTCCCTGGACAGAGTGTGGTGAAGAACTTGCGTGGTCATGTTCTATTCCTGTTTGGGGAACGAGATCATATAAAAATTGCAGTTAGGCACTGCAATAATAAAGTTCCCACTTTATGCATTGAGCACATGGCCTCCATCTTTGCTTGTGTTCAGGCCCTCTTAAACCCACCTCCCACCCCCCATGGATTTATGTTATCTTAGTGTTTCTTTTCCAAGTGTGTTATAAAAGAGTGAGATTCAGAGAGTGTGGACTCTTATTAGTACAAACCAAATGGTGGCAGAAATGATGTTTCAATTTGTAAACATATTTGTTCTTAAATAAATTTGCTAAATAACTAACAAAAAATTTCACAAGCTATGGACCTATAACTAAGGAGGTTTTGTTAATCTGATTTAAAAATAGAACTGACTTGAAAGCCTAAAAGGAAGGAGGAGGCTTTAAAATTAGTGGGCTTATTCCTTTATTTATTTTTTATATGAAAATTTTACGTTTTTGGATCAAGAAGAGAAGGACATTCTGAATCATAGCTTCTTCAAAGAGGGTTTCCTTGTGTTGCCTGCACCATTGGTAACTTCAACCTAATAAGAAAAATGGAGCTTAATGAGCATTAAATGCCAACTCTTCCACTCTTGAACATGCAAACACATCTTGCAGCAGAGCTGCAGTCACTGTATTGATTTTATTTACTTATGGTTATTTTTTATGCACATTTGTTTTCCAAAGGTAATTCCATGTATTGATGTAGTTCACAGACATGTCACTTTTAGTACCATATAGCATTTTCATGTTGTGTGCTCCCCGCCCCTTTTTGCCAGCCCTCTTCTCCCACTGATGAGGCATTTGGGCTGTTTCCAAGTTATTGCTTCTATTAACTGCTAGGAACATCTTCATACAGGTTGGCTTCCTGCCTGGCTCCCTTGCCATTTGGGTTTATTTCTTTAGCATATATGTCCCCAAAGTGGAATTACTGAGTCAAAGGATCTGTAGCTGTTACTATATACATGTTTACCGGAAGTTGGTTGGGATGCTTTTTAATTGTGCTTCCTTCTTTGTTTACCTGTGTTCCTACGTGTTTACAAGCTTGCCTTGTACACTGACTGAGCCAATTTACTGGTAAGAATTGTGTTTTGAGAAGAAGGTGGATTTGATCCATAAACCCCAGCTCTACCATTTGCTACCATTTATTGTGACCTTGGGCAAATTTCTCTCTATTTCTTCATCTGTAAAATGGGTTAGTAATGGTTCATCTCCCAGGGTTGTTTTGAGACTTATGTGAGATGCTGTCTTTGAAATATTTAGCTTTGTGCCTGGCCAAATATTATAGTAACTGCTTAGGTGACTGGTGGTAGTCTTTGTTATAGCAGAATATGTGTAATTCATTCTTCTACATCCTAAAAATATTGACATTTATCATTTTTATTTACTCTTCGTTATTTTGATGGTACCTTATACTTGTTTGATTCTGGATTTATTAGAGAAGGACTGAATCTTTCTACCTGGTGATTTATCTTCAGAGTATGTTTTAGTGCTTGTAAGTCTAGTAGTATTCAAGCTAGGTGTGGATGAAATGTTGCTTAGTAGAGAGCATTAGGGAAGATGTTTAATGAATAAGGGTTTTAAAATAAGAATTATTGGTTTGGTGCAGTGGCTCACACCTGTAATCCTAGTTCTTTAAGAGGCTGAAGTGGGAGGATTGCGTAAGGTCATGAGTTCAAGTCCAGCTAAGCAACACAGTGGGACTCCATCCCTACAAAAATTTTTTTTTTTTAAAATTAGCCAGCATGGTGGCACATGTCTGTAGTCCCAGCTACTTAGGAGGCTCAGGTAGGAGGATCACTTGAACCCATGACTTTGAGGTTGCACTGAGCTATGATGATGTCACTGTACTCTAGCCCACGCAACAGAGCTAGACCCTGTCTTAAAAAAAACAGCATTTTCGCGCCTGTAATCCTAGCCTCTGGGAGGCTGAGGCGGGAGGATTGCTTGAGCTCAGGAGTTTGAGACCAGCCTTAACAAGAGCGAGTCCCCATCTCTACTAAAACTAGAAAGAAATTAGCCAAACAACTAAAAACAGAAAAAATTAGCTGGGCACGGTGGCATGTGCCTGTAGTCACAGCTACTCGGGAGGCTAAGGCAGGAGGATTGCTTGAGCCCAGGAGTTTGAGGTTGCTGTGAGCTAGGCTGACGCCACAGCACTCTAGCCCAGGCAACAGAGTGAGATTCTGTCTCAAAAAAAAAACAAAAAAAAAAAAACAGCATTTCATGAAAATAGTTGAATCTAAGTATTATCATGGGGATTCTGTTGCGACCACTGATTTGGCCAGCAAACCTTTGTGTATATATATATATATATTTTCCAAGGTCAACTTTAGATTGCTTACACATTTCCCATAAACAGAATATAAATTAATCATGTTTTACTGGAGTTTTTAAAAAACTCAGTCTTGGGCTAGAAGCCACTCTATGTTAGATGTTGATGTCAGTGTTACATGTGAGATGAGAACACCCCAGGTCGGCCGGCTGCTTGTGACTGTGGTCAGCGCAGGAGACCCTCTGGCTGTTAGGTTCCGTACCTGTAAAGTGGATAGTCAGACTAGAATTATTCTTAAGATTTTAACTGTTGGCTTGGCATGGTGGCTCATGCCAGTAATCCCAGCACTTTGGGAGGCCTAGAGGGAAGGATCACTTGAGGTCAGGAGTTTGAGACCAGCCTGGGCAACATAGCAAGACCTCAACTCTAAAAAAAAAAATTAGCTGGGCGTGGTGGCATTTACCTGTAGTCTCAGCTACTTAGGAGGCTGAGACAGGAGGTTTGCTTAAACTCCGGAGTTCAAAGTTGCGGTAAGCTGTGATCTAGCCACTGCACTCTAGCCTGGGCAACAAGCAAAACCTTGTCTCCAAAAAAAAAAGACCTAAACTGTTTTTTTTTTTTTTTTTTTTTCAGACAGAGTCTCACTCTGCTGCCCAGGCAAGTGCCGTGGCATCAGCCTAGCTCACAGCAACCTCAAACTCCTGGGCTCAAGCAATCCTCCTGCCTCAGCCTCCTGAGTAGCCGGGACTACAGGCATGCGCCACCATGCCCAGCTAATTTTTTCTACATATGTTTTTAGTTGTCTAGCTAATTTCTTTCTGTTTTTAGTAGAGACAGGGTCCCGCTCTTGCTCAGGCTGGTCTCAAATTCCTGAGCCCAAACGATCCTCCTGCCTCAGCCTCCCAGAGTACTAAGATTACGTAACTGTTATTTTTATTGAGGTAACTTGAACTTTTAGTTCGGAGGCTAAAATTGTCCTTTTCTGCTTACTCCATGTCCTTATGGAGTTGACCACTTCTTTTGCCACCTAGACTCCTGTCGCTTGCACCTGGGTGTCTGTTTTTGATCTTTTTTGAGAAAGAACACCCAGCGCGTGTCCATTGTTGCAGCTCTTTCTTTAATTAAAGGAAAGTATTTGTCCTCCACATAGATTTTGATTTTTTTTAAAAAAGTTGAGACATAGCTTTATTTTTCACAAAGCATGGCCCATCACTCTGCAGGTCCTGGTTGACGTGCCTGTGCTGGCACATACATGGAGGTGCCCGGCAGCTCCACCTGCCCCCATCCTTGTCACCTCATGTGTGCTAGCCCCGAATGTTTACACAGCCAGAGGCCCCAACATCTCCCAGTTTTTAACATTGACACTACTGTTAATGATTGATTTCAACCCATTTAGTCTTCTGGGCCAGGAGCTTTTAGGGCCCAATCAATCACTGAATCCATAAACAAGGGCACAGCCCCAGACTCCCCATGAGCTCTGAATCACGTCAGGGTGTTGGCAGCCCTGGAGGCCTGGACCTTTCTGTCAGCAACTGTCTGGGTTGGAGAGGATTGGGGGTATTGTGCTAGGTGGTGGCATGGGAAAGGCAGCCACAGGTAAAAATTGATCAGAAATAAGTAGTTTGATAGGTAATCCGCATGTGGGTAATTGCACAACTGAGTAGTTTTTAATATCTCTCTAGCCTCATTTACACCAAGCTGTTATCTTACTGGGAAACCTAGAGATTAGAATAGTGAACACATACACACATACCTAACACTTCCTTACTCGTTTTTAAAAATGAGTCCTTCCTTCGGACCCGTGTGCAGCAGATGAGAGTGCCATGGCTCTGGCTGAAGGGAGTGGGAGGAGGACCCTGACTAGTCCCCATCCCACCCACAGGTCCTTGCCCTGCCCCAAGGATTGCCATCTCCTGGGCTTCCCTCTGGGTCCAAGAAACTCATCCTGAGTAATCATTGACCTGTCCTGGTTGAAGTGGCATTGCTTTAGTGGGTGCCCTGGGGAGGCCCCTAGATATGATAAGAACATTTCTCGGAGAGCCCTGTAAATCTGGGGCTGCCCTTAACACTGCGGTCCCTAACCCCTGGGCTTTGGACCATTACCAGTCCATGGCCTGAGCTCTGGCCCCCCGCTCTTCCCCGTCCATGAAAAAATTGTTTTGCATGAAACTGGTCCCTGGTGCCAAAAAGGTTGGGGACGACTGCCTTAACAGACCAGATTAAAGATCCTGGACTTAGAGAGAATGGGTGGGTGGCCTTAAAGGGACCAGCTAGAGAAAGAAGATAAAAGCAGAGACGTGCGTTAAGAAAATAAGGTGAAGGCTTGAGCTGGCATCCTCTGCTGGGCAGAAGTGGAGGCAAGAATGCCTGATAGGCTGCCAGAAAAAGGAACACCCCCAGAAGGTCTGTGACACAAGCCAGAGCAGGAAGAGATGATGGGCAGCTGAGGAAGAGGTCACCCATTCAGAGACCAAAGGGGCAATCTCGTGTGATAACAGGGCCTCGAGCTCGAGGATCAACAAGGCTGATTTGATGAAGAGCCTTATCTCCAGGGGTCACGCCCTCTGGAAGCTCGGAGCTTAGACAGGAGTGATGACAAGTTGTCCTGGGAATGGACTGGGTGGTTTTAAACTGGCGCCTCCACCTGCAGCAGTTGTGGAGCAGTGTCTTAGTCCTCCGCAGAAAGGACTGAGATGTGCAAGGTATGTGCAGCTTGTACCTCTGAATACTCTCACCTCAAATAAAGTGTGGTTGTGAGCACCTTCCCATAACCTTTACCCAATACCCCAGGACTTGGAGGTTCCTCTTCTGTGGCTTATGCCTTGAAAGCTGGGCACACTGGCCAGTCCCTTATGCTTGCAGAAGAAGCCTTCCAGGGTCTCCCAGTGCCACCAGCTGGTCACTCACTGAATAAACATTCATGTCCTTAGATGGCAGGGGCTGGACTGCTGCTATGAGGACAGAAGCGAGGGAAGGGAAGAAGACGGGGTGGCCTTCTTGGAGGCACTCCTTGCTGGGAGCTCTTCCCCTTGTTATGCCCTGGGCTGATTGAAGCTTCGGCTACCTTCACAGAAAGCTCCTGGCTCTGGGTAAGAACATCTTGACATGGGCTTCATATCTGTGGAAACTGAAAAAGGAGATAGATAAACGGCAGGGACCGTTTCCCCTATCCAGTGTGCCTCCTGCCCCTATAGATACAGAAATATTTAGCTGCAGATGAGTGGCTTGAGTTATAATGCAGAGTTCCAATTTGGAAATGTGAAGCCACCACTTCCAGAGGGTGCCCCCTCTCCCAGTCTTCACTCAGCTAACCCTGGAATGTCTCTTCCACCTAGATGTCACTGCCCTGGGCACCTGGCCCCTTCCTAGCCCTGGACTCCCACGTCCTGGATGCTCTATGGATAAGGGCTGGATCACCCAAATGAGTGCAGATACACAAGTATAGGCTCTTTGTTAAAGGGGTTTATGTGGGGTCAGCATTTTCTGGAGCATGGGAAGCCTAGGAGATTTGTGACTTGGCAGGTCTGTGTGTAAGCACAGCCTCCCAGCCCCCTGCCTACTTCTGGTAGGGTTACTGGCAGCCTTGGGGACAGACTGATCATCCTGGAGATGTTCTTCTGACTCCTGGGAAGCAGTAGGAGGGCACTCCCAGGGCTGGCTCCTCTGATGGGGGGCTCCCCGTTTTTACCCTCAGGGTATTGATGAGGCTGACCTTTGTCAACATTGTCCGGGTTGAGTGGAAATGAGGTCCCTCTACTACTGAGACAGTTGTGTGCCTGTGCAAACAAAACACTTTAAAAAGGATACCGCCCCTGCCCCCATCCTGGTGTAAGGTGGCGGAAGGAGGAAGGAAGCAGTGGCTGACAGCAGAGTTAAACAAACTTTAAGGTAGGTCAAATTTTTGACATACCATTCTCCTCTGCCGTACCAGCAGCTGCTCTCTACTTTGAAAGGGGGCTTAGCTGCTCATATAAACTTTGGTTTGTGATAATGTAAACTATTATTAGGATTATCTTTTTATTCATAATATATGCCTGACTCTTTGTCTACCTTATTTATGCTCTGTTTGAAACACTCATTTACCTTCAATACCCCGGAGCCAGTGTCAGCTCCTCTGAAAATGAAGGAAAACTTTATAACAGACTATCTATTTAAATCTCTCTGTGGTTAAAAATGACTCTGGAAATGAAATCATTGGATTGAGGAAGCTTCAAATCTCAGCAAAGCTTCTAGGTTAAAACTGGGATGTAATGTTGACTGAACATCACAGTTAAACATTCTTTTTTCTTTACTGAAGGTTTGTCCCAAGGGTGGTTGTGTTCATAAAGAAATGCTTGGTTCTCACTTGAGAATTTTTGACCTTCAGGGTGTCCTGCTTGCTCCCCCCATTTCATCACCACCTGGTGGAACCATTTGCCACTGAGACTCAAGCTGGTGGCCTGCGGCCAGCCGTGCCCTGCCTCCCTGCCAGGAGGAGGAGGGTTCTGCCTCGGTGCTCCTGCCTTGTTTGTCAGTGGAGAAAGGGTTAGTGTGCTGGCCAAGAAAAACCAATAACCATTTCAATTTTTAATAAAATGTCTCTCCCACCCTTTGTTTCTCTCTCCACTCCTCCCCAAAAGAAAGAACAGACTGAATTTTTAAGCACATCTGGACACTGTTTTTTGTAAAACTCTTACCCTGAATTCCCAGAAGGAACGTATTGGCTCTCATTTTTCCAAGCAAAAACTGAAACGATTCCTTTGTTTATAAATACTGTGCTTGCATATTTTAATAAAACAGTAGAGAGAGCAATTGCACTGATTGGAGAATCCTTAGCCAGGCGAAACGTCCTTTATGCCTCTCTTGAAGTCTTCTGTGCTAAAAAAGTTTATGGTTGGTTATTTTTGCTGGGGGTGGGAAGGGGAGGAGTAGGGGCTCTGTGTGTCCCTCTTTGAAATGACTTTTTCTGCTTTCTGTGGCTGTAAGAGGATTAATACTTCTTGTCTACCTCTTCTCCTTTCTCTGTCATGCACTACCCTCTTGGTGAACACTGTAGATAACATCAGATGGCACTGTTCCAGATCTGAGAGCCCAAAGCATGGAAGATAGAATCCCTCTCTCCCTTATCAAATAGTGTTTGTTTTTCTCGGCCAGTGATAAGCATTTAACCAGTGTAATAGTACACTTGATCTTAGCCAAAAGGCTAAGATCGATAACCAGTGTAATATGCTTCTTGGAGTATTAACTTTCTCTAGACCTGTTCTGGGTGTCTAGAGATAAACTCTAGAGGTATAATATTCCTGTAGGCCTCATCGCAGAGATTAATCAAATTTCAGCGGTGACACACTTCAGCTTTTCCTCCCTACTTTTGGGGGAGAAGGGTGTTAGCCGTGACACCGACAGTGATCCACTAAGCTTGTCAGTGCTGTGGATGTACATCTGTCGAATGGTGGCAAGTGTTGGATAATGTCCCAGATAGGCTCGTCTGAAAATTAATACTTGTATTAGTGCCCTCATGCAGAAATTTACCATTTTCATGAGATTTGGACAAAAGGGTTTACCTGCATTGATGCCTAATTTGATAACTTTGAGTCATACTGATAATGTGCTAGCAAGTCTTTTGAACTTTTATTTCTCTTTGAGTTCTGGGAAATTGCTAGTTATTCTGAACACTAGCTCAGACCAGTTGGTTAGGAGGAGTATTTGGTTAAAAAAAAAAAATGACCTGATTTAGAACTTTAGTGACGGTTGCCTGTACGTTTTCCAGATAGTGTTGTTTCAAAAACTGTAAAAAGGTGTTATTATTTTGACTGTGGATCAAACTGTAAAGTGCTGAGTAGATCTTGGGGAAGAGCATGACTTGGGTTCCCGGTGTTTGTCTCCATAACATGGGAGACAGAGGGCTGGCCTGGCAGGACTGTGAGTTCTGAGTGCGGCTTTTCCTCCATCGCTGCGCTCGGTTCCTGCACACAGAAGCCTGACAGTGAACCAGTCTTTCCACCACCTTTTCCTAGTACCAATGGCAGGTGTGTGTGTGTGTGTGTGTGTGTTCAGTGTCTTCAAACATACGCAAAAACTTCATTTAGACAGTCCTCATAATATAATTTCTACTTTTCCTATAAAACCAGAGGATAAGTCTGAATAGCAGCAAAACACTTAGGAATTAACATGGAGGAGCTATTTTAAATGATTCATCAATATAATTATTTGCTCAGAGATTTATATAATCAAAAAGGTGGTTTTCATGTTGAAAACATCCACCTGACATTCTTTTACCTGTAATTATTTCATAGTCTACGTTTTAATTCCATTTCATTCTCCTCCTATCTTACCAACATTTTTCAATCTTCTTTTCCTCCTCATACGCCCTAACTATAGGTAGTCCCACAAAGCCCAGTTCTTGTTTTTTGTTATTTTTAATACCTTCTGTTAATTTTTATGCTCCTATGAATTAGCCTATTTGTCCTTATGGTTCTGTAGCATGATTTCATGCATGACCTTCTGCCTTCTAAATGCTGCACCCACTCCCCAAATATATGGCATTATAGGAAGATCATGTAGTCACCTCACTTTCACTGTTTTTTTTCTGATTGCCCTTTAAAAAAAAGATACTCTTTCCCGAGTGTTCTCTTTATTGCCTTAAAATCACAGTCTTCCAAATTCCCCAATTAGGAGCCTGCCAGTCCTCTTCATTTCATTATCACATATCACATCTGTATTGAGCTTGTCACCAAGTTCTGTCATTTTTTTCCTTAAAAAGGCCTCTCAGACCTGTCCTTTCGTCATCATCCCTGCCACTGCCATCCCTGTCACCTTACGTGTGGACTGCTGCAGTTGCTTCCTGTCTGACCTATCTAGCTGCAGTCTTCCACCTTCCCAATTCTTCTGCACATGTGGTCCCTACACTGTTTTGTTATCATTACTTTCGTGGTCTAGTTTCCTTTTTTTTTAACTTTTTTTTTTTTAATTGTGGTAAAATACATATAACATGAAATTTACCATTAAATTTTTTTTAATTTAAAAAGTTTTAAATTATTGCAGGTACATGATAGTTGTATATCTTTATATAGTTCATGTGATGTTTCAATATAGGAATACAATGTGAATTAATCGAATCAGGGTAATTGGGGTATCCATCACCTCGGGCATTTATCATTTCTTTGTGTTAGGAACTTTCCAACTCTACTCTTTTAGTTATTTTTAAGTATACCCTAACTTGTTGAGTATAGTCACTTGTGCTGTCAAATATTGTTCATGCTATCTATATTTTTTGCACCCATTAACCATCCCCACTTTGTTCTCCCCTCCCTGCTACCCTTCCCAGCCTCTGGTAACTATTATTCTACTCTGTCTCTATGGGATAAATATTGTTTTTAATATTTAGCTCCCACATGTGAGTGAGAACTTGCAAGATCTGTCTTTCTGTTCTTGGCTTATTTCACTTGACCTAATGTTCTGTAATTCCATCCATGTTGTTGTAAATGGCAGGATTTCATTCTTTTTTTGTGGCCATGTAATATTCCATGGTGTATGTGCACCACGATTTCTTTATCCGTTTGTCCACTGATGGGCACTTAGGTTGATTCCGAATCTTGGCTATCATGAATAGTGCTGTAATAAACATGGGAGAAAATTTTATCATTTTTAACCATATTTTAAGCATACAGTTCAAAGGTATTGAGTAAATTCACAATTTTGTGCATCCATCTCTAGAACTTTTTCATCATCCTAAATGGAAACTCCATACCCATTAAAAAGTAACTCTCAGCTGGTCATGGTGGTTCACGCCTGTAATCCCAGCACTCTGGGAGGCCGAGGTGGGAGGATCGCTTGAGCTTAGGAGTTCGAGACCAGCCTGAGCAAGAGCAAGACCCTGTCTCTATTAAAAATAGAAAGAAAATTAGCTGGACAACTAAAAAATATATAGAAAAAATTAGTGGGCCACGGTGGCACATGCCTGTAAGTCCCAGCTACTTGGGAGGCTGAGGCAGGAGGATTGCCTGAGCCGAGGAGTTTGAGGTTGCTGTGAGCTAGGCTGACGCCATGGCCCTTCTCTCCTCACAACCCCTGGCAAGCACCGTTCTACTTTTTGTCTCTATGAATTTAGCTGTTCTAAATACCTCACATAGATGGAATCATGCAGCATCTATCCTTTTGTGCCAATGTAAGATTTTTAAAGATTGTATTTAGTGATCCTGATCTGTAGGGATTTTCATGAAGGGCTGATAAAAGCTAACAAAGCACCTTTGCTTCTGAGTCTTCTCCTTACATCTTCAGTATTTAGTGAGCTCTACCTGGGAGCATGCCATTGATTTCCCGAGTACAGACAGGAAAGTCAAGGTGTGTAGGAGCAGCAAGGGAAAAGTAGTGACATGCCAGCAGACTCCTACCTTGGGCCTCTGTGGCACTCACCTCATAAAAGTTAGTGATGGTTTTTATCATGGGGGAAGACAGGCAACACTTAGAAGTAGGTGGTGACCAGGACTCAGCTTTCTCCTTCTTCCGTCTGCATTAGTGGCAGAGAATCAGGCCCGGGAGACCCCAGCTCCATTCTTTTCTGTTTTGTCAGTGGCCCCTCCGATCTGATCTCCAGGCTCTGGGGTTTGACTCATCCCTTTGGTTCAGTTCTCTGGTCCTTTTGGTTCATCCTTTGATGCTATTGTTTTATTGCCTCTTTCTTCTCTCCCCACAGCCCCCCCACTCTCCAGCCCATTGCCACCTTGGCCTGCATCAGAGACCCTTCCCCTGAGCTGTTATCTGCCAAACCCAGGCTTGTACTCACACCCGTAAAGACACTCTGGGTTTTGCCTGGCTCCAGCATGCACCACCTGCAAAGCTGAGCCCACTTGTTCAACCCAGCTCTATGGTGCCCATCTTTTCAGGCCAGTTGTGGGTGTCTGACACAGAAGGGATGAGGGTGTTAGTCAGTTACTCTGGGGTTGCTGGGAGCGTTTGTTCTGGATGACAAGGAGGAGGAGTAGCAGCCATTCACTGAATGCTCACCCTGTGCCGGGCACCAGGCAGTGCAGTTGGTTACTCCTGCCCATGGGTCTGCATCTGCTCGAAATGGTCTTCTCTCCCCCTCCCCCATCCCAAAGCTTCACATGCCTCAGGACCCAGTCAGAGGCCTCCTCTGTGAAGACACTTGTCTGGCTGGCCTGCCTTTGTCCAGCTGTCTCTTCTGTGAAATTCTATGACACTTGGAGCTCAATCGCTTAACTTACCACTTTCATCTTATAAAGCTTAGAAAGCATAACCTTATCTATTGTAGTTTCATGTCTTTTGTCTTTGCTTTCCAAAATGAATTATAACCTCCTGTAGGCAGGGGTCATCTTTAGTCTTATTCTCAATCACTCAAAATGGCCTTGCCAAGTACAAGAGCATATTTCAAGCTCTTGAGACATCTGGTTGATAAATCCTGGGACATTTGATGAGGTTTTTCATGAATAAATGAGCAGGAGAGAACCTCAAGCTACAGTTAACTATTGATTTTAGACCAGGCTAAGTTTTTGAGGCAGAGATCATTTCTTCTCCTTTGATGCCCAGGCTACACATATATTGTGAGTGTAGTCACAAAATGGAATTTACAGTTTTGACCAGTGACTTGTTTTATCTCCTCAGCTTGTTCTGTAGAATGAAGCCACACTGGTGTTTTTTCGGCCGCCCCGACTCTCTGGAAAGAGTTGGAGCTCCTAGGTCTCCTCATGGCTTAAATGTGATTACTGTGCAGGAGGGAGGAGGACATTGTCAGTCTGCTTCCTGGATTTGCCGGTTTCCCTTTTAATTTTATACAGTTCTGTTATTTACATGAGACTAGCCAACTAATGATAAAATCCCCTAAATTTATGTAAATTTAAAGAAACATACAGGATCAATTATAGTAATTTGGTTACCCTGTAGAACAGCATTTAGGATACCCACATCGATAGACAACCTGCTGAAATGCCCACGTGTGTGCACTGTGTGAGTAGCCTTGTCCCTATATCTGTCATGTTGACTTTTCCGTGTACACAGCCGACATCAGAGCCGGTTTTACTACTTCCTAACAATGATGCTTTTCCTTTCTAAAGAATGATGGGTGATTAGAGCTGCCTGGGCCCTTTGAAAGAATTTTGCCCAGTGGTCCCCTCACCTTATTAATCTCTTTTTGTTATTTCTCCCAAAAGGGACTGCATTTATTGATAGCTGGTGGAGATTTGTCAGAATAAATGTTATGTGTATTGGGTGATGACTCCTGTCAAGTCACGGTTCATGTGATGCATGCAACAGAGTGGAAGAGTCTTCTTCAAAATAATTGGGGGAGGCGAGTGGGAGAATTTTCCTATTCCTTTTTATACTTAAATTTCTTTTGCCTTGAACTTGTATTTATAAAAGTAGTAAAGCCCTCTTCCAATGAAAAACCTATAGTTCTAGAAATGTGAAACCCACTTTTAAGGAATCTGAGAAGTACCACTGAGTCCTACCCCATCATGGGCGGTTAAGGAAACTCAGGCAGGAAATGGTACATCCCGGCCTGGCTGAACCGGCTGTGCCTATGGGGTTTTTCCTTCTCAGCACTCTTGGGAATGCTGGCTGTGGGTCCCTAGAAGCAGTGCTGCTCGCCTGGCAGCTTGGCCTCACGTTGACCTGGCTCCCTGTTCTTAGTTTGAAATCATTTTAGCCCGAACTTTTGGACTGTCCTTTTTTTAAAAAAATATTTAATCACTGCTTTTGATCTTTCTGGTAAGCCTCTGCTTCATGCTGATGTCATGACAAAATGTTAAAGGCTTTTAATTTATTTCCACCGTATTGCTTTGATTTTATAAACATTTCTCCATGGAAAGCCTAATGAAGGGGACAAGACGCATGGGTTTCTTCCTGTTGATAGGTGAAGGAAGAAGGCTGTGTGTGCCATTTGCTGGCCTCAGCCTTATAGGAGAGGAACAGGAACTCACCACCGGGGACACTCATCAGGGGAGGAGACATACTTCTACCTGCTGTTCCATTTGCCTTGTCTGCCTCATAAGAATTTGCTTTGTATTAATAACTGACCTCTCTGTACCAATCCATGCCAGAAACCCTTGGAGGGGGAGTACAGGGAGACCTTGATTCCTGGGAGTGCTGCACTGCCTCTGTTGCCCACAGGGAACATTTATGTAGATCTAAACTCTACCAAGACATTGATATTTCATTTTTACATCATTCTTCACCCTCCTTCTCAGAATGACATCTCAGCTGTTCAAGGAAATTAAAACAAAGCTGAATACTTCTTGGAAAGTGTTATTTTTTCCTGGCCCAAATATCACACAATGATTTAATTGGTGTGTCATTGTGTGTGTTTGCATGTGTGTGTGTGTGCTTTAATGGGAATTCCATGTGGTATCATTGGGAAATTAGGAAAGAGAGTCCTCTAGATTTATTGCTTATAGTTTAAGAGCAGACTGCTGGCTTTCATCCAAGAAGTCAGGAGATGTAAAGTTACAAGGATCATTAGTGTTTGAATATATCCTTCCGATTGCCTACTATTTTAAAATTAGTTTGGCAAAAAAGGTAAAAGTCAGAACCAATAGTGAATTTTTTTTTACCTTTTGAAACTGGCAATGTTCATCAAAATAAACTTGTGGGAGACTTGGCATCACATAAGTGATGGTGGCCTTTGCTTTATACCAGCATTTTAGGTTTGAAGCTGAATCAGTTTTGCTATGGCTAGAGTAGGAGTCAAAGCCATAGATTACTCTTCATTTTGGAAAGTTGGAGTTTTAGATTATAATCCACAGTGGCTCTTGAGCAAATATTTTAAAATATATCCAAAACCTAACCCGATTTTGTGTGTAGCTCACAAACACCAGATTCTGCAAAGGCATTTGAGCAGGAGTGGGAAAAATCAGCTGTTTTCTTCATCTCCTGAATACCATGAGCATTTTCCTGCACATTCAGTGATGAAAAACAAAAGAGGGAATAAGAATTAGCTACATTGTAGTTAACTTTTTTTTAGCTTGACTCAGGGAAACTGACTTGACTGCAGACATGCATGAATATTGTCATCTGGGATCTGAAAAGTGATAGACACCTCTCTCTTAATGGGCTCATGTGTTTAACAGCATAAATGGTTGCCTTTTATGTTGCTACTTTGTAAAGTTCATGAGTCCCAACATCTTGAACAAAGTGTTCAATTACTGAGTTGTAACAAATACTGCCTATAAAGGATTGCAGTTGGGTGGCATTAATCCAAGAGTCTATTTAAAACTGAGAGTTTACCTTAACCACTTACCTCCCCCATTTGAATTTTGTTTTTGATCACCAAAAGTAAAACTGCTCTCTGTCATTGAATAGATCTGGTTTTAAGCTGTCAAGCTATTGTGGGAACAAGGTTGGGGGGGCAGCTACTTGGGTTTCAGTAGTTCAACCCCCCCGCAAACACTGCAAATGTGTGTGTGTGTGTGTGTGTGTGTGTGCATGCAAATTCTCAAACATCTGTGCTCCCAGATAAAAAGCTGAGCCTCTCTGTAATGAGGGATAAATGAGAGGATTTTAGTGGTTTGGGCCCTGGAGGTGATAGTATTGCTGAGAGAAGGATGATGATGGTAGGATTGCAGCTATATATATATAGCACCTCACACTCGCCTCGTTTTCAGATCTGACCAGTGTTTGTCTGAAAGCCTGGAGATATCACTCAAGCCTTCAGCAAGTCCCTACATCTTGAGGCCATGAGCGCATGTGAATGGACTGCACCTGTGCTGAGCACCTTCACCTTTGCTCATTTCAGCCTAGTCCAGCAGGGGATGTGACTGACCAGCCCTCGGAACCAGTTGCACACTCACCAAATGAGAGGTGCATGCTCCTGGTGCATGGCTCCATGAGATCAGGTTTGGAGGCCCTTTCTGCAGAAAGGCAGTGCCGCTCTTTCCTCACTCAGCATTGAGACTTGCTTTTTCTCCCAAGTAACTCACATTCCCACAAGCGGGGAGAACCAAGGCAGTTGAGAATTGCCTCCAGAGTGGTGGGCTGGAGGAATGGCTGAGGTGGGAGGAGGCTAGCAGGGTGGGGAGGAGAAGCTTGTTCACATGCTTGTTAACATTTGAGGGTCTCTGACAAAGGAAGTCTAATGCCCTGCCCGGGTCAGCAGGCGACTGCCCCCCTGGAGGCCCCATTGTGCACAGGAAGTCAGACACTAATGATGTTAGTGAGGGGACAAAGGCGCCCCGCCCGGGAAGGGCCTAATTGCTGTGTCCGGCTCCCAGGCAGCCAGCCTCAAGCTGGAGGGGGCTGGGCAGGATGCGCTAAGTGTTAACACCTGGAGCCGGCGCTGCTGATTTCCTGGGTTTTTTTATTTTCTTTTCGTTTCTTTTTTGGCTGTTTGGCTGGGCGTGTGTGCAGTCAGACACACGAGCACTCACAAACCCTGGCTGCACCTCTGCAGGACACTTCAGGATGTGGTATCTGGGAGACTATTGTTCAATGTCACCCTTGAACCAGGGCAGGGCCTTTGGTGACTGTTGCTTCATCTCTGGGCTGGCTGATTCCCTTCCTCTCCCGCAGGAAGTCTTCTGGAAAAGGCCAGGCCTTGCAGAGAGAGGCAGATACATATTAGAAGGGTGACTCTGGCTTTAGCTTGGAATATTCTAGTCAGAACTTACAGGAGAATGCTCCCCAGGAACAGAAAGATGAGGTTTTAAACCATCTGGGGTCCTAGGGAGGTGGGACTATGGCATGATAAGGGGTGGCAGGGGCACCTGCCAGCACCCAGGGGAGGTTGTGGTGTGTGTGTGTGCACATCTGAATCCACATGGGGCAGGGGAGGGTGTCAGCGGGGGATTGCACCCCAGGGCAGTGTGGAAGCCAAGATGCACCCCCTTCATTTCTAAGTGAGGTCTCTGGATTCTTTGTGTCTAAAATAGCTTTGCCCCTGGGGCCTATGAAGCCCTTAGAGGCCCTTGGGTGGCCTTCAGGAGCTCTGGGAAACACCCCCCCCCCAACTGTGTAAGAAATGTTTCTGAGGGAAATTGGGTAAGGAATGTATTTCACAGGATTCTCCCCAGACGGTTCTAGGAACCTTTCCCATTAACAACAACAGGGTCATCAATAATTAATAGTGAAGGTGCCGTGCCTTGGCCAGTAGCCCTGCAGGGGTGGGATTAAAGGCTCAGTTCCTGCAAGGACAAGGCTGAGCCTGGGGTCCTCCTGTGGGCCACCAATGGCAAGCAACTTTGAGCACAGGTTGACTCACTTGGATTTTTTAGCTGGAGAAGGGGAGAGTTTAAAAAGGATGCTTGAAGCTTGTCTTCTTCCTAGAGAAAGGGGGGGGGGAGCCACAAATTTGAAAAAGGGTCTGATGCTGACTTGCTGCTTCCCACTGTTACGTTAAGGTTTTTCAGTCCGAGACCACCATGTGGACAGAGTTAATTGGCTGACAGAAGGGTCGCCTTGTTTTCTAGCACATCCTGTAATGTTTCCATTAGCATCGAAACTTAAAAGGACTAATTTCCAAATATTCGAAATCCACCTTGAAGGAAGCATGGGCGTGGGCCTTGCCCGGGACCTGTCGGGGTGGAGGAGGGTGGGTCCCCATGGCAACATCACAATCCCCTGTTTCTGCAGGCGTTTGTGCTGTAAAAGCAGAATTCCAGATGTGACACAGTGTTTAGAGACTCTGTCCTGGGGCCTCGGAAACCGTGGTATTGGAAGTCGGCACAATTCGGTGCATGGCTCTCTGTGTGGTCCTAAAGCTTTTTATTAGTAGTTGTGTTTTGATCTGAACATTTCCTCCCAGTTTAGGTATAACAATCAGGTTTATAGCCTTAAGTTTTCCTCTATTGTGTAATCACTATTTTGCCCTTGTTAGGAGGAGACTTTCTTGGGCTTCTGGAGTGAAGTCTTTGTAACTGTTCCTTTCACAGCTAAGCGAGTGAGCCGGTAGCTGATTTGCTGGGTGGGTGTTTGGGTGGTTGGTTGTTTGCTTCCCTTTGTACTGGTGTTTACGGAAAGCCTGTTAATCTGTGTCTGTGAGTTGTCTGTGTATGCTTTTCAGGCTACAGATGATGGGTCGACCATTACCTTAAAGACGCCAGTTCCCTAACATGCGGTTCTCATTTGAGCGCCTGGGAGTGGCGTGTGAGGCGCAGGGAACAACTGGCTCTCCGTCCAGAGGCATGTTTTATAGCTTGCCTTTGACGTTTTCAGAATCGGGAAAATGGAACAATCCTGTCTATTTGTGAGTATCAGCCACGGGAGAACATGCAGCCGGGATCCTTAACAGACTAATTGGAAAAAGTACTTGGGGCTTTTGCTTTGTGAAAACCAAAGGAGGCTGCGGAAGTTCGTTTCGTTTTTGAACACAGGAAGAAAGTCAGCTTTTGTGTATATAGGGGCGTGTGTGTGCTGCTGTCTCTGGGCTTTAGCTGCACAGGTATGCTCCAGCAGCAAAATGATAAGAAAATCATAAAGTCAGTAGTGGGGAAGGGCATCTTAAAACGTGTGAAATTCCGTGCAGGCCACTGTCATTTAGAGAAGTTGCTGTCTGAAAAACAACCCATGTAAATGTCCTAACACGTCTTTTTCTTTAATGAATGGGTTGGGGGTGGGTGGACGGGTGGGCTGGTGAGAAGAAACTTGGATGAACACTAGAGCTTTCAGTTTGATAAGCAGGACACATGGTAACTTGGCACAGGTCGGCTTCGCGTTAGAGCTCAGAAACAATTGGCCCTTCAGCTTTCCTTTGGGGAGCATGAAATTAGGAACATGTGTGTGCTGATTAGCAACATGTCAGAGATGAATCATGATTATGGCTTTGGTCTGGTGCACAGGCCATGCTCTGGAGTACTGATTTCCTACCTCCCCGAGCAAATCTCTTTAATTAGCTTAAGATCACCGGGTCTTTTTGGGCCGATGTGGTAATCGCTGGTGGGAACCCAGCAGCACCCCCACCCCCAAGCTTGTGTGTTCCTTGCTACACATCCAACACCTCACCTTTCCAAGGCATCCTTCATTTCTGAAGTTGGTTGGAGAGAGAGAGAGAGAGAGAGAGAGAGAGAGAGAGAGAGAGCGCGAGCGCGAGCGCGAGAGGAGGGGAGGGAGGGAGGGAGGGAAGGAGAGAAAACAGCTCCCCGGAATGTGGAGGGAATATCTTGAATAGATCCAGGCCCAGGCTGGCTTTGTGATTTATTTTCCGTGTTTTGGGTAAGCCAGCATTCTCCTCAGCTTACATCACCTGGGGCTTCTCTGCCTTTGCTGACTTTTTTTTCCCCAAAAGTTTGAACTGAAGTAAGTGGGGTCTGTCTTTGCTTATGAAACCACCGGAACTGGCGCAGTTGAGGGGCTGCAGGTTCTGCCTCCTCCCTTCCCACGTCCATTGGTCACAGGCAAAGGTGTTAGTTGTGTTGTACAATTTAAGCCTCACAGAGCTGTCTGCTATAATATCTTTTTATCTTATTAACACACTGGAAACCCAAGATGGAGGAAATGTTATGGAAAAGTAGAAAGTGTAACTTGGCCTTGGTTTTAGGCAGTTACTAGGTGTACCTTTTAAAAACCCATCCTCTCAGTGCTTTCTGATGAACGCTTTTATTTAAATTTTCACCCAAACTCTGTTCACTAAAACATTACTGGCTTTCTGAAAGTTCCTTAGTTGATTTGAAAATAGTCTTGTGTGGGCCTCACTGTTTGGCCTGCTGTATTTAGCACAGTTCTTTTCAAAATGCATTTTTCCAAAATGGCAGTTAAGCTGTCTTGGAGGTAAATTGGAAATATTGCTCTGGAAGTTGGAAGTTGGTGTCTTCACATGGCCTAGAATCCCCAAGAGCCCTCAGGAAACTGGCTGTCTGGTCACCCTCGTGGCTGCTCCTGGCGGCTGGTGTGGGATCCCGCTCCGTGGCCAACTTTGTGTCCAGGCCTTTGCTTCTTTGCCATATGGCTGTAGCATGGTGTGGGTTTTTGCCTTTTGAATTTTATTCCTTTAGAGCACTTAAGGGTTATCCTCTCCTTTCCTGAGTAGAAGATGTTTTCTCCATTATGTTCCCATTGGCTGCTTTCGTCCCTGCTGGTTCCTGCTGACCGTAGAGTGCCAACCAAAGGAATTTCATAGTGGAGCTCCAGGAACCTGGAGCTCGCTTCCAGCCCACTTTGGAACAAATTAAAAGCTACCTGTTAGTGCAGCAAATGGGGGTGGTTAATTAACTAAGAATGTGGCACCCTGAGGCCACAGCTTTGGCATTTATAGTTTTTAAGAGGCAACAAACAAGTATTTTTAATCATCAGCTCATTAAATATCAAAACTGGGTCATAGCTAAAAGCTTGGGATTGTTTCCTGAAGAACATTTTACAAAGCTGTTGACCAGCTTTGTTAGTTGCCTTATCTGTTTTCTCTTAGTGCTGGCCCTGAAAATCACTGTGTCGCACCCAGCTGGGTTCTTGGTGTGAATCACCTGGCTTAATAATGCAGTCATTTACTCAGGCAGAAAATGAATGTTTATCAAGGGCTGACTGTGTGGCAGGCCCAGGACCATGGGGCAGGGCTTTTGGAGGCCGCCCTCCTGGCAGCCTCTCCTCCTCTAATCCAACTTGTACACTTACCAGAGAGCTGCTGGACCACCCAGTTCCCACTGTGACTGTCAGTAGAACACACTCCTAGTCTGGTGGTCAGTGCCTTTTGCCACTTTGCCCTGACCTGTCTGTCTGCCTCATCTCCTGAAGTCCTCTGGAATTTTGGATCATACCTGGACGTGCGCCTCCCGAAAGCTTTCCCCGGTCTCCCTCATGTATCCCCTTGTAACTTGCACTGCAGTACGACTCTCACCTTGTTTGTTGAGGCGGGAGTCTTCTCAGGAAGGATGACACAAACATTTCTGAGTTTGTTATGGGTCAGATGCTGTGCAAGCACTTGATATATGTCATATCATGCAGCCCCCACACCAGTCCTTTCCAGAAAGTTTTATTCAACACTTTATAGCTCAGGATGGTTCAGAAACTTGCCCAAGATCACACAGCTGGAAAGGGGTTGATTTGGATGCACATTTGTGGAACTCCGAAACCCATTTTCTTAACCATTCCTCTACTGCAGATAAGCCTCAGACCAGCCCACAGAAGCCTGTTCCTGGGGTGGCAGACTGTCAAGCCACAGCTCCGACAGATCGATGTCTGCATGAAGCCAGGCCTAGGGGAAAATGCAGTGACAAGCCATCAGTTCTGGGTGTGCGTGACATCGAAATGTATTAATATTTCATACACATTGCAGCTGAAATTATATAAGTATATATTAGCTTTCAATTGCTGCTGTAATTACCACAAACTTAATGGCTTAAAATGACACAGATTTATTATGTTATAGCTCTGGAAGTCAGAAGTACAATATAGATCTTATGTGGCTAAAGTCAAAGTTGTCAGGGTCTGGAGGCTCTGGGGAGAAGCCCTCCTTCCCTTTTCCAGCCTCTGGAGGCTGCCTGCGTTCCTCAGCTCATCAGCCCCTCCTTCTTCCATCTTCAGAGCCAGCCCTGTAGCATCTTCAGTCACCTCTCTGTCTTCTGCCACCTTCGGTCACTTCTCCCCCTCTGACTCTGACCCTCTGGCTCCCTTTTATGAGGTTGGTTGTGATCACTTTGGGCCCATCCGGATAACCCAGACTGCTCTCCCCTTCTCAAGACCCTTAAACTTAGTCACAGCTGCACGGCCCCTCATGCCGTGTGAAATAGCATAGTCACAGATTCAGGGACTAGGATGTGGACGTATTTGGGGGCCTATAGTTCTGTCTGCCACAAAGTGTAAAGAAAACAGCGGCACTCCATGGGCTATCCTGACATACTGTTTCTCTGGTGGTTTCTGAGGGCATCACTGGGTGTGAGCCAAGGACAGCCCCATGGCGCACCTGTTATGCATGTGCTGAGAAGCTGTGCTCTCACGGACTTCCAGGAGTAAAAGGTCCTTAAAGTGCGTATAACAACTGGTACCTGGGATGGTGTCTCTTGCTTCTAAGCTCTATGACCAGGCTTGGATGGTCACAGGGTCTTCTGGTCTCCGATTTTCTGCGGAATTGGAATTGCCATTTTGCATCTGTATCCACCGAAGTGCTATGCTGTTCAAATTGTGGGATGCACTACTGTGCTCCCATCAAGTGAGTATGCAGGCAGACTGATGTGTCAGGAACACAGTGTGATAGGGGCAGGTGGCCCACCAGGGGACTGAGACCTGCGTGATAGGGATGCTCCATAGGGGATATGATGAGAAGAAAAGAGGATTCTGGGAAAGCAGGAGTGCTGGAGAACATGTTCTGAGCATAACTGCAGTGCCCAAGGGCTTTGGAAGGTGAAGAAGAGAGTGCTGGAGGGTGGGCAGGGGTCACATCAGGAGTGGTCTAGGGAGGACAGGGAGCCAGTGAAGGGCTTAGAGTAGGGGAGGCAGGGCGTATGTACATGTTTGGAGATCACCTTGGTGGTCAAGCCCCTGGAGGTCAGGGCCTGGGTCTGGTTCATAACTGAGTGCCCAGCCTTGTGGGGCTTAGGCCAAGGTGGAATGCTATGTGAGGAGTGAATGAATGGGTGCTACATGTGAGCCTCCCCGTCCTTCAAGGCAAGCTTACTGGGCCCTCTGAACAGCTCCACATGCATCACAGAGACTTTATTTGGAGAGATTTAGGTTCTTGCATGCATGATATAGCACATCCCATGGTCTTGGGCTCCTTTCCACAATGCATTGGCCATTGCAAGTGCCTAATACATAATCTGTTAAAAACATGTTGCAATGGAAATAGAGAGGAAACAAACCAACAAAAGAAATATAGGGGGAAACAGGAACAAAAGGGAAAGCTGACCAAATCCCACAAGTAAGGCGATTGGTCACTAGAGTCCTTGCAGCATGCTATTAAATGGAGTATGTTTCCTTTTTGAAAAGTTCCTCTTCTACATGGCTTTATGTGATCCTCCTCAAATCCTCCTCCTAGAGGAAAGCTACACAAATTCTTTTTAAAAGAAAGACAGTGAAGGAAACCGAGGCCCAGTGGAGTGGAGCTTGCCCTTGGTCACCAGGTGGAGGATGGGAGGGTTGTGATGCTTACCTTGGCCTCTAGATTATGTTTGTTTGCCTCCCATGATGCTGCTCTGTTTTCCTCTCCATTCTATCCTTCCCTCTTTTAGGCTTCTGGCACATGTCTTCCTTACCCTTCATTCATCCTTACTCGGGAGCTGTCTTGCAGCATTTCATATCTTGCATGTTTATTTATGGCTGTTTTTTCACCCTAGCTACATATACCTTATCTTGCCCTCTAAACTAGGCGTTCTTGGAAGGCCAGGGATTGATCTGAGATTTGTCTGTATGCCTTGGATGTGATCCATGTGGCTAGTTACTCTTTGAAAGGATGAACATCATGCTACTTCTTTCCACAAGGGCAGGGACAGTGGCTGTTTTGTTTGCCACCTAGCATAATTTGTCTAGCTCATAATATTAACAGACGGTAAGTGGGTTTGTATCCTGGGGGGTTCTAAGGGAGCAGAAGAGTATGATTTGGAGGTCTTGAGCTTTGGTCTTGGGCAGAGACCAAAGGTTGTGGGGGATTGGATTGTCTCCTTCCTGGTCTCCCGCCTGGTTGTATTACTCTGGTCTTCGCCATTTGGTGGTTGGACAGCCTCTAGTTGCACAGACTGTGACCTTGCCCCTAAGGAGTTATGGACACTCTCAAGATTTTAATAAGGTAAAAATGCATTCCAAAGTGTTTCAGTTCAGGTGAGGAATTCTGTAATCTTGTATATGTGGGGAAGAGAGGATGGAAGAGGAAAGCTTGTGAAGGAAGGTGAACTAGCAAGAAAGGGAGCCCCAGTAGATCGTGGGCTGGTGTGCCACATTGGTTTAGGTTTTGTGTTAGTGCTTATTCCTCACTTTAGAGCGGCGGTCCCCAACGTTTTTGGCACC